>OU612060.1:118245980-118360980 GCA_914767635.1 Melanostoma mellinum
CGGTAATAAGATCAACGGTCAGCCCATTCTACTGTAGTGAACTCCACTACAAACAACCACTCATCGAACAGAACAACAACTCATCGAACAGAACCCCAACGATAAACATCAGATGCCTCATAGAACAGAGCCACAACTATAAATGTCAAATGTCACACACACGCCATTTGTCGCATTTGCCTTTTTCGGTTTTCTCGTTCTCTTCTTTGACGGCAGCCAACTACATCGGACGTCTGGACACGCGCTCAACAACCAAAAATATAATTTTGTATATTTATATAGATCACCGCAATAGAGTTAATTTTTTTAGTGAAGCAATAAAAAATATAATTGTGTCGCATTCTTTTTATTGCACACTTCACATTGGTGACCCCGACGTGATCTATATACATATCTTGCGCTAGCATATCATTTATAAAAAAATTTTTTTTTCTTTAAATTCTTTCTTTGTTCATGTTAACCGGCCTGTTTGAAACAATTGAGGCACCCATGACGGACAAAGGAGAACAACCGGAAAATACTGCAGCAGCAAGCGGAGAGACTTTGGACGTCAGCACGGCGATGATTCGACAAAGTATTTCTGGACTGTCCGTGGCAGCGCGGTTGCCACAGTTTTGGCGAGACCGTCCATCACTATGGTTCGCACAGGTCGAAGCCATACTGTCACCGTCTAAACCATCCGACGACACGAAATATCAATATGTTATCGCAAACCTGGAGCGCCGTGATCTCGAACAGGTTTCGGACATCTTACTTACGCCACCTCGCACAGATAAATTCAACGCGATAAAAACACGGCTCATACAGGTATATGAGGAAAGCCAGGATCGGAGATTGCAACGGCTCATCGAAGGCATCGACCTGGGGGACTCGAAGCCGTCACAACTACTGCGACGATTAAGGGACCTAGCTGGTTCTTCAGGTACACCAGACGCAGTGCTGCAAGTGCTTTGGATGACAAAATTGCCATCTCATGTGCGAACCGTCCTTTCAACGGTAACGGGAGACCTGAACAACATCGCGCAGATTGCCGACAAGGTAATCGACAACTGTCCGACAACCACAGACATCTCTACAGTGTATCAAGTGCAATCTAGGCCAACAACAATATCAATAATTTCGAGCGATACCTTACTGGGCATAGAGCGTAGGTTAGAGGCGCTTGAACAAATAACCAGTCCACGACAACTGCCCACTAGTGCAACATCAAATGCGCGCCCACGACTACCAAGTCGAGACAGAGGGGAACAGCGGGTATCCAATGGAAGTTGCTGGTTCCATCGACGACATGGCTCCCAGGCACGTAAGTGTGTAGCACCTTGTTCATTAATAACAGGGAAACGGCAGCCGGCAACATTAGTGGAGGCGTCTTCAGTTGCTGGTAAGTCTCGTCGCCTCTTTATTATGGACAAAGTAACTCGCCACCCATTTTTAGTTGATAGTGGAGCTGCAATATCAGTGCTTGCGGTCAAACCGTCTACCAAACTGCAGCAACAACCATACGTTCTATATGCAGTAAACCAAACCAAAATCAGCACTTATGGTACAGTCACTATCGAGTTGGATCTTGGCCTACGTCGGACGTTTCGGTGGACTTTTGTGCGTGCAGCTGTACCCCAATCTATACTGGGAGCAGATTTTTTAACGCACTTTCGCCTACTTTTGGATATGAATGGTCGCCAGTTAATTGATCAAATAACCAACGCTCACACGCCAGCGTCGGTCATACTCACCGAATACAACACAATCGACTCCGTATGCGACAATCATGAGTACGCCGACCTCCTCAGACGCTACAGGTCAATCACCTTACCTTATTCTTCCGCAACCATATCGTCGCACAACGTTTTCCACTATCTGGAAACGACAGGGCCACCGCTCTCTTGCCGTGCAAGACCGATACCACCAAAATTTTACACACTTGCTAAAATAGAATTTCAGCGAATGATGGACGCCGGTATCTGCAGACCATCGCGGAGCCCTTGGGCCAGTCCACTCCACATCGTCGCTAAAAAAAACGGAGACATTCGACCGTGCGGGGACTACCGGCGCCTCAATTCTGTTACTGTTCCGGACAGGTACCCGTTGCCACGAATAACGGACTTTCAGACCATCCTGCAAGGCAAAACAATATTCAGTCGAATAGATCTCGCCAGCGCATATCACCAAATACCTATGGCTAAGGAGGACATTCCAAAGACGGCCATAATCACGCCTTTTGGGTTGTTCGAATTCACACGGATGACATTCGGATTGCGTAACGCCGCGCAAACTCAACAACGTTTTGTAAATTCTGTCTTTTGAGACTTAAACTTCGCATTTACGTACATAGAAGATATGCTCATCGCATCTTCATCACCACAAGAGCATAAGAAGCATCTGGAGGAAATTTTTAAACGCCTTCAGGCAAACGGTATGACGATGAGCATGGAGAAGTGTGAGTTCGGCAAAAGTTCGCTGTTATTCTTGGGTTACCAAGTTAGTAGTTCCGGTATAAAGGCACCAGAGGACACAGTCAAAGCAATAGCAGATTTCCCTCAGCCAAAAACGGCCTGAGAACTACGTCGTTTCCTGGGTGCTCTCAACTTCTTCCGCCGATGCTTACCAAACGCTTCGTCAGACCAGGCACCACTATCACAAATGCTGCAAGGTAAAAAGAAAAACGATCGCTCACTGCTCATATGGTCATCAGCAGCACAAGTCACCTTTCAACAATGCCGCTCCGCACTGGCAAAAGCAGCTTCATTAGCACACCCTGTGCCAGACGCACAATTATCGCTCATGTGTGACGCATCTAACACTGCAGTTGGAGCCGTATTGCTGCAGGTGGTTCAGGGCAAAGCTGAACCATTAGGTTATTATTCGAAGGCTTTGTCGACTGCGCAACAAAAATACAGCACTTTCGATCGCGAATTATTAGCCATCAAGCAATCGATTGAGCACTTTCGTCGCTTTGTGGAAGGTCGCGTGTTTACTATATTCACCGACCACAAGCCACTTACTTTCGCCTTCCGTAACAAACCATCACCCACAGAGACGCCACGTCGCCAACGTCACCTAGACTACATAGCTCAGTTTTCTACAAACATTCAGCATGTCAAAGGAGATGAGAACACCACCGCAGATGCCCTGTCCCGCATAGCCGCAATCGCAATCGCAACCCCAGTGGCCTTAGACTACCCCGCCATGGCAAAGGAGCAAGGCAATGATCAAGAGCTACAAAAACTGAAAGCGGTGAGTAAGAACCTAACATTTACTGATCTTGTTCTCCCCGGACTACAGACACCCATTACGTGCGAAACATCATCGGGTCGAGCACGCCCGTTCGTAACAAAAAATCTTAGACGAGCCGCCTACGAGTCAATACATAACCTCAGTCATCCAGGCACCCGAGCATCACGTAAAACAGTGGCTATTCGTTTCTTTTGGCCTGCTATGAACTCAGACGTCGGACAATGGGTACGCGCTTGTGCGGCATGCCAACGCAGTAAAATCCATAAGCATACCAGACCTCCTCTTGGAACTTTTCCAGCCGCGGAACGGTTCGAGCATGTTCACATGGACATAGTGGGGCCTTTACCACAATGTTCAGGATTTAGTTACCTAGTCACCATGATTGATCGAGCAACACGATGGCCGGAGGCTATACCGATAGAAGACATCACAGCAACCACCGTCGCCGACGCCTTTTACCGCCATTGGGTCGCTCGTTTCGGATGTCCACAACGTCTAACTACCGATCAAGGGCGGCAGTTTGAATCAGCCTTATTTCAACGGTTCGCGCAGCTCCTAGGGTGCAATCGTATACACACTACCGCCTACCACCCACAGGCGAATTGAATAGTCGAGCGTTGGCATCGAACGCTGGAAACATCTCTTACCGCGCACTTATCTGACAACTGGGTTCATGCGCTCCCGTCAGTATTACTTGGACTTCGTTCAATGCTAAATGCTTCCGGCACATCACCAGCACAGTTAATCTACGGAACGGAATTGCGACTACCCGGAGACTTCTTAGCAGCACCAAGCATCATCCAGGAACCCATCGCTTTCCTACAGGACCTGAGAGAGTCTCTCCAGCAACTATCGCCTAATTTCGCAAGTTACCAATCAAAGTCAATTTTCGTACCGAAAGACCTACAAACCGTATCACATGTCTATGTGCGCACTGACAGCACTCAACGGCCGTTGCAACCAGCTTACACAGGGCCGTACTTAGTTCTGGACCGTCAACCACACGCATACAAACTAGCCATGCCGAGTAAGGAAGCATATGTGTCCGTTCAGCGTCTAAAACCATCTTACCAGCTGAAAGAAGAAACAACGGAGCCACCGCCACTAGTGACAACTTCACCACCTTCTCCAGCACAAGGGCCCTTAAGGGTTACAAACCGAGGCAGAATTATTAAAGCTCCCATACGCTTCAATAACTCGTAAGGGGGGGAATACTGTAGTGAACTCCACTACAAACAACCACTCATCGAACAGAACAACAACTCATCGAACAGAACCCCAACGATAAACATCAGATGCCTCATCGAACAGAGCCACAACTATAAATGTCAAATGTCACACACACGCCATTTGTCGCATTTGCCTTTTCCGGTTTTCTCGTTCTCTTCTTCGACGGCAGCCAACTACATCGGACGTCTGGAGTCTGGACACGCGCTCAACAACCAAAAATATAATTTTGTATATTTTTATAGATCACCGCAATAAAGTAAATTTTTTTTTCGCATTCTTTTTATTGCACACTTCACACTACCTAACCGTAGATTGAGTACGGCTTCTTTAATAAATTTAAACTCAAAATTATAATAATATTAATAATAATACTAAGAAAAACAATTTTTTTTTGTGATCAATGAGAGTTATGAGACGTGTACTTTTGGATTTTCCAATTTTTTTAAAATTTCCCGTTACAACTAAAATATATTTCATCATAAAATTTGATCAATAGTAAATTATTACAGTTTAGTAAGATGTAACCTATTGACAGAAAGCATAAATTTTAACATAAGTTTATTTCAATAAATATAAATCATAAAAAAGGGTTCGGCTTGCGGTATACACATTCGGTAAATCTGGCGCTCTGTTTTCAACGGATTTGAACGGAACTTGGCACCATATTCTACCGAATCTTTGGATGATAGATACATTTTTTTCCTTTTTTGCACGTCTCAATCACAATCTCCGGAACTATTTTACTACCAAATTCTCGAAGATCAAAATTTCAGAGCTAAATTCCCAAACCTTGAAACTGCATTGAGAATGTATTTGGTTTTGATGGTAAATTACTCTGGAGAACGCTCATTTTAAAAAATGAAAATTATATGAAAAACAGGCTTCGAACCACGATGGGGCAAAACCGTCTATCAAGGCTTTCTCTCCTGAGCATTGAAAGTGACTCGGGAACTGGATTTCAGCGAAATCATCAATGATTTTTCGGCGAAAAAGCTCGTAAAGTTCCGTTCTTTAACTCTAAAACTTAATTTAAGATAATTCTGTTTCCGATTATATTCATTTGTTCGTTAAATAATAAAATGATCTATACTTGGTTTCACAATAAATTATTTATTGGAAAACTTGATTGAAAAAAATTTTTCATTTTATTTGGAATATAATTTTGGGGCAAGGGGCCTCCACTCCTTTGTTGCCCCGGGGCCTCCACACCTTTAAATCCGGCCCTGATTATAGCACTAGCTTTGTTTTTGGATGGCATTTTGATAGACCAAAACGAAGACTAGTTTTTTTTTTATTTCAGTTGTAGCATTAATATGTAGGTATGTATTCAGTTTTTATTTAACGACGAGCAGATACTACAAAAAATTAAATGAAAGAATGCATTTGCTCTGGAACATCTTTTTTTCTTAATTTTTTTAGGAATTGTGTCTAATTACCTGATTGTGATATGCTTTTTGCATGATAGCGTAATTATATATCAAATTAATGGTTATCAAGTAAGGATTACAGTGGTGCAAAAAAAAATATAGGTCATCACTGATTTTATCGAGATATTGGCTGGCAAACGTCAATGAAAATGTTTCTTTTCAAACAAGTTTTAGGTTTCTCTTTTTGAAATATGAGGCATTTTTTCATTTTATTTGGAATATAATTTTGGGGCAAGGGGCCTCCACTCCTTTGTTGCCCCGGGGCCTCCACACCTTTAAATCCGGCCCTGATTATAGCACTAGCTTTGTTTTTGGATGGCATTTTGATAGACCAAAACGAAGACTAGTTTTTTTTTATTTCAGTTGTAGCATTAATATGTAGGTATTCAGTTTTTATTTAACGACGAGCAGATACTACAAAAAATTAAATGAAAAAATGCATTTGCTCTGGAACATCTTTTTTGTTAAATTTTTTTAGGAATTGTGTCTAATAACCTGATTGTGATATGCTTTTTGCATGATAGCGTAATTATATATCAAATTAATGGTTATCAAGTAAGGATTACAGTGGTGCAAAAAAAAATATAGGTCATCACTGATTTTATCGAGATATTGGCTGGCAAACGTCAATGAAAATGTTTCTTTTCAAACAAGTTTTAGGTTTCTCTTTTTGAAATATGAAGCATTTTGAAAAATGTATTTTTATGAACTTTCATATGATACCTAAATCATTATCCTACGTGCTATACTTTTCGAGATATACGTAATTATTTGCAAAACTGTCGGATTTTTCCCATTACCGGCGCTCAATCCAAAGTCCAATTTTTAAAAAATTGCCAAAGCCTAAGTAAGTAAGTAAGCATTCAATTGGTACTGGTCCCATAAGTGTACGCACTGGGCCCAGTTTTTTTCCTTTAGCGGAAATGATCGTTGTTACCTTAAAGAGATCACAACACTCCCACTTATCCCGCCCGCGGTTTGGTAAGCTTTGGCAGTTATTGTAAATAAATTTTAAGTCTAACAAAAAGCTACCGTTTTTTAATTGTTTTTAAATTTAAGGTAGTTGTATTATTTTAAAAGAATGAATTTTCTTACAGAATACCTCAACGGATTTAATTCAAAACGATGCCTTTTTGAGTTCCTTTTTAAATGAAGACTGCATTCGAATGATTGATACTGGTGGAAATGAAAGTGAGTACAAAAAAAAAAAAAAAAAATACATCATTAATCTTAGAAAAATACATAATGAAACTTTTCTCGCTGATTCATCCATGTAAAGGAGCAAAGTCGTCAGTCGGTACAGTATTTGATTGAAAAAGAAACCAGTTATATAGTAATTGTAGTTAGTGAGATAAGATCAATCAGTGAAATCGTCATTAAACTAAATCTTTTTTAGTTTAATCTTAACTACTTTCAACATTATGATTATAATGCTGTAGTATAATACTAATGATTTATTTTACTTTTGGGGGATCAGCCGGAATAAGCCTTAAAAAAACTACTCACTGCTTTTCATGGACTCATAGCAAAAGTTGACAGTTCAAAAACAGTACTCCACACGTTACTAGCATCAAACACAGTGGCGTAGCAAAGGGGTATCGGAAGGGGTGAACCGCCCCCGTTTTCACCCATAAGAACCATACGAAGGTGTTACCCTAAAACTGCCAAGGAGTACGCATATGTACTCTGGAGTTTTAGATCAATTCACAAATGCACAGTGGCGTAGCAAAGCGGTGGCGGAAGGGGCGAACCGCCTGCGTTTTCTCCCATACGAACCTTACGAAGGTGACACCCTAAAACTGCCAAGGAGTACGCATATGTACTCTGGAATTTTAGATCAATGCACAAAAAAATAAATATCGACCTCACTTATTTGGTTCGTCCCAAACGCATATACGTCGCCACAGTGGGCCGGCTCATATGAAAGAGTCGGAATAAATTCAAAAATAAGTTGTAAGCTATGAAAATGAAAACTGGTTTTTCCGTTAGAACACATTCTAATGCATCATTTGCAAAAGCAGTTATATTATAAAGTCGCTTGTTTACTCCATACGATCGAATTAAAAGTCACATTTCATTTACTCTTAAGACCATTGATAAGTAAGTATGTAGTGGTTTAGTATGGCGTTGATAATATAAAATTTGATAACGTGAAAATTTAAAACCAATATGAATTTAATAGTTTCAAATATGTACTTTTTTTAATATTTTAAGGCTCTACGTTTTTTCGTTTACATATAAATGGCGTTTAAATAATAATTTTAATAAATTAAGGTATATTTTATAAATAATTAGAGTAAAAGTAGATTTTCAAACGCTTCTAAACGGACATTTTTATTTGTAAAAATAGTTGAACATCTTGTGTATTATGCGAAAAAACAGAAAGTGCTCAAACGTGCTCCAATTTTTTTATTGAAATTTTCCGAATAGACTACCTTAAAAGTTAATTCGCAAAAAAACGTACATATTGATGTTTTTTTTCTGACGATACCGCTAGTGTGTTTTTATAAAAATCAATGTTGTTTTCAAAAATTATATTTTAAAAATATTGTGTAAAAATTTCATAAGGAACTATCAAAAACTACGGCAATGGCAGCAGTTATTGTAAAGCGTTTCGAAAAAGAGGATCGTTGCTGTGCCCTTTATAACTCAGTACTGAATCGTTCGAAATCAAAACCCAGAAATGATTTCGTTAGACAATTGCTTTCCTCAGATAACACTGGAAAGTTTTTTTTTTTTTTAATTTTAATTTTTCACTTTTTGGGAACACTTTGAACTGAAAATTTTTTTTGGAAGAAATCGGAGCATATGTAGTTGTTAAAAAAATATATCAACAGATTTCAAAAAAAAAACTTTCCAGCGTTACCTTGCAAATCATATACAAAAAATAGTGTTAAAAATTTCAAAAGGATCGGTGCAGGAGTTTTGAAATTAAGAGGGGCACCGACTTTGAAACGTGACTTGTGGAAAAAACACTTTAAGGCTGCCAGGTAACAATAGCGCTATTGGGCCGAGCAGGTGAGGAAGCACTTTCATTTGTAGTAGAGATCAAGCTTACGCGACACTAATACAATATTATAATACCCAAGGTCCCTGAACAGTTTCCTTCCAACAAAGTAGTTAAAAATGCGAAAAAATGTGCTATCCGAAAAATTAAGAGATGCAAGTGATGAATAATTCATCTGAGGTTAAAGTGCAGTCTTTAATGGATCATAGTGTAGATTGCAAAATCCGAAATCTTCCTCAACCAAATACTGCCGTCCACTTAAGTTCGAATACAAGAAGGAATTTGCACAAGTTTAAGAAGCTGAGAAGCACCGAGTCGATGCTCAAATTCAGTTTTTATGCCATTAATAAGTTTCGCATAAACTTGTTTTTTACATTAGTTGACCTAAAAGCTTAGAGGAATAAAGAACAAGAGGGAAAACCATTACTTCTTTTGCCTCGCAACTTCCATTTCTTTACATTGTTGCTTTTGTAACACGAGATCTTCTATCTGTGATTCACGTATTCAGCTGAAAATAAAGTTGTGTCAGTGAAATTAATAACACCACTTTATTTTCGAATTTTAAACTGGTTTTGAAATCTGAAAATAAAGTGATGTTTGAAAAATCAGTTTGAGGACAGATGCCATTATTAAGAGGCTCTACCAGTATGACAATTTCAAAATTGTTCGGTTTAGATAGTTTATACCTTCAAAAAAACTCTGTGCCGCGGTTTTTCCTTTTTCTCGAAACGACTCAAAGAAAAATTGGTCGATCGACTATTTTTGATATATTTACTATGCAATGCCTTACAATCATTTTGATTAGCTCAAAATTTCAAAATTTTTTACCCTATAAATAAAGTTTTTTTAAAAACTACGCTATTTTGTTAATTTTTGATATTTTTCAAAAATCGTTGGTCATTGTATAGGGAATACCTTCAACTTTAATACGCTTTTTGAATTTTTGAATTTTAGCTACTCGTTTGGCAGGAATCACGTCAGCATTTGAGGTACTTTTAATTTGGCATCTTCGAAAACAGCAGATTACTCCGTTACTTTTCAATATTCTCATAAGAAAAAAATCATAAAATATAGCTGAAGATATACCTTATTATGTCCGAAAAATTTCAAAACAATCTATCCAGCACTTTCCTTTGATAAAACTCGCAAAAATCGCCTAATTTTTCGTTAGTTATACTGGTATAGGCCCTTAAAGAAGCGTTAAAACATGTTTTAAGAGTACAACTATGGTTTTCCTATTCACGTTTATGGTACTTCTACTTAAAAAAAAAAAAAAATTTGATAACGTGAAAATTTAAAACCAATATGAATTTAATAGTTTCAAATATGTACTTTTTTTAATATTTTAAGGCTCTACGTTTTTTCGTTTACATATAAATGGCGTTTAAATAATAATTTTAATAAATTAAGGTATATTTTATAAATAATTAGAGTGAAAGTAGATTTTCAAACGCTTCTAAACGGACATTTTTATTTGTAAAAATAGTTGAACATCTTGTGTATTATGCGAAAAAACAGAAAGTGCTCAAACGTGCTCCAATTTTTTTATTGAAATTTTCCGAATAGACTACCTTAAAAGTTAATTCGCAAAAAAACGTACATATTGATGTTTTTTTTCTGACGATACCGCTAGTGTGTTTTTATAAAAATCAATGTTGTTTTCAAAAATTATATTTTAAAAATATTGTGTAAAAATTTCATAAGGAACTATCAAAAACTACGGCAATGGCAGCAGTTATTGTAAAGCGTTTCGAAAAAGAGGATCGTTGCTGTGCCCTTTATAACTCAGTACTGAATCGTTCGAAATCAAAACCCAGAAATGATTTCGTTAGACAATTGCTTTCCTCAGATAACACTGGAAAGTTTTTTTTTTTTTAATTTTAATTTTTCACTTTTTGGGAACACTTTGAACTGAAAATTTTTTTTGGAAGAAATCGGAGCATATGTAGTTGTTAAAAAAATATATCAACAGATTTCAAAAAAAAAAAACTCTCCAGCGTTACCTTGCAAATCATATACAAAAATAGTGTTAAAAATTTCAAAAGGATCGGTGCAGGAGTTTTGAAATTAAGAGGGGCACCGACTTTGAAACGTGACTTGTGGAAAAAACACTTTAAGGCTGCCAGGTAACAATAGCGCTATTGGGCCGAGCAGGTGAGGAAGCACTTTCATTTGTAGTAGAGATCAAGCTTACGCGACACTAATACAATATTATAATACCCAAGGTCCCTGAACAGTTTCCTTCCAACAAAGTAGTTAAAAATGCGAAAAAATGTGCTATCCGAAAAATTAAGAGATGCAAGTGATGAATAATTCATCTGAGGTTAAAGTGCAGTCCTTAATGGATCATAGTGTAGATTGCAAAATCCGAAATCTTCCTCAACCAAATACTGCCGTCCACTTAAGTTCGAATACAAGAAGGAATTTGCACAAGTTTAAGAAGCTGAGAAGCACCGAGTCGATGCTCAAATTCAGTTTTTATGCCATTAATAAGTTTCGCATAAACTTGTTTTTTACATTAGTTGACCTAAAAGCTTAGAGGAATAAAGAACAAGAGGGAAAACCATTACTTCTTTTGCCTCGCAACTTCCATTTCTTTACATTGTTGCTTTTGTAACACGAGATCTTCTATCTGTGATTCACGTATTCAGCTGAAAATAAAGTTGTGTCAGTGAAATTAATAACACCACTTTATTTTCGAATTTTAAACTGGTTTTGAAATCTGAAAATAAAGTGATGTTTGAAAAATCAGTTTGAGGACAGATGCCATTATTAAGAGGCTATACCAGTATGACAATTTCAAAATTTTTCGGTTTAGATAGTTTATACCTTCAAAAAAACTCTGTGCCGCGGTTTTTCCTTTTTCTCGAAACGACTCAAAGAAAAATTGGTCGATCGACTATTTTTGATATATTTACTATGCAATGCCTTACAATCATTTTGATTAGCTCAAAATTTCAAAATTTTTTACCCTATAAATAAAGTTTTTTTTAAAACTACGCTATTTTGTTAATTTTTGATATTTTTCAAAAATCGTTGATCATTGTATAGGGAATACCTTCAACTTTAATACGCTTTTTGAATTTTTGAATTTTAGCTACTCGTTTGGCAGGAATCACGTCAGCATTTGAGGTACTTTTAATTTGGCATCTTCGAAAACAGCAGATTACTCCGTTACTTTTCAATATTCTCATAAGAAAAAAATCATAAAATATAGCTGAAGATATACCTTATTATGTCCGAAAAATTTCAAAACAATCTATCCAGCACTTTCCTTTGATAAAACTCGCAAAAATCGCCTAATTTTTCGTTAGTTATACTGGTATAGGCCCTTAAAGAAGCGTTAAAACATGTTTTAAGAGTACAACTATGGTTTTCCTATTCACGTTTATGGTACTTTTACTTAAAAAAAAATGACAGAAATAAAGTAGGTGTATCCCCCGAATTGGTTCCGATTATGAGGGTATCTTGCCCCACTGTGGCGTCGCGTCGGCAAGAAGAGCAGTTCTTGGGTTGTTATAAGATATGGCCATATTTCCCAGAACTTTGTACTGCGGTACTGAAAATTTTTTTTTTTTTAAATTGGATAGGGCGAAGGTAAGACATCTTTACTAACACGTCGACCTGAAAAATATTTTGTTCTGTTCTCTTAGGTTTAAACTCGAAAAGTGTAAAATTGTTCTTTCGAAATTGCGGACATGTAAGAACCTAAGACTATTCGAAGAAGGCGTTTCTCTAATATCAAGAGGACTAGTAAATCTTTTATTGAATATTCTTAGCCTGGATCTGGCTATGGCAGTGCATTCACATAAAATGTGTTTAGCTGTTTCTGTGTCTTCGAGACAGAGAAGGCAGGTGTAATCCTGGCTGATGTCCATGCTTTTAAGACGTTATCATAAATTTTTTTCTTATATGAGTTTTTTTTTGGAAATTCAAGAAGAGCACAACGAAGATACCAGGAATTCTATCCTTACTGAAAATCTTTCTACCCTAAGCCTAAAGAGAGAGCAGTGTCCAGTGAAAAAGTCCGTAAGAAGCTTTGCGTCAGGTTTGCTCATGTCAAGAATTTCTTTCATAGGTTTTTGAGATATGCCGATGAATAGTTTTGACTGGCGGTGGCCATTTTGTTTCAGCTGTGGATCATGTTCTGCCGTTCCCAACTAATCAGTTCCCGTTTAATGCCACCGGGTTCCGGGACCTTTAAATTGGGATTGAGAGCCAAGTCGGTCATTCAGGCGAGTAGCGAGTGTCCAAGCCATGACGGGGGGGGGGGGGGGGGGGGGGGGGAAGGGTGGTGGTGAATTTTAATGAAATCTCGACTATTCTTAAGAATTTGCCGACTGCATCAAAAAATAAATCTATATATATAAAAGAGGATGTATGTATGTTTGTATGTATGTCCGTTATAGACTTCTAAGCCACACAACGGATTCTTATTTAACTTTCAGGTAAGACAAAGCTTAAACCAGAGATGGTTCCTGTCAAGGTTGTTATCTCTATATATTCAGACAGGAACGGGGTTGGGAACGGAGACCTAGAAACTATTGGATAGATTTCCAAAATTCTTTCGCCATTGGGATGTCACATAATCCCACAGTAAAAAAAATTATATTTCATCCCCATTTCCACGGAAGCGGAAGAACGAGAAAGGGAACCTTAAAATTACAGACTCCAGAAATACCGGGCGGCTCAGCTAGTAAATAAATAAAACTAATTAAAAACGTAAGTGTTCATTTCAAAGAAATCCATTTATTAACAAAAAATCTATTTATAATTGCAATATAACGATATAACAACAAAACAAAACAAAAAGTCATAGGATTGGAATACAATATTCATCACAGAAATACTTATTGATTGAAGGTAGATAGATGATGATTTTTTGAGTTTTATTACCCATGAGATCAATAAATTCATTTTGGATAGTCGGACTAAGATATGTCACACCTCGCAGCCCTTTTGAAGACCCGTCCAACCATTTTTTCATTAATGGTCAATGTCGTGAAATCAGCAAAGTGATTTGTCGAAAATTTCCATCGTCCTCATCGGACTCCTTATGACCACGAAAAGGTAATCCCTGCCTTCCCAAAGTTTTCGCAACAGTATTTCAGTATTTCAGTATTTTCAGTATTTTATACAAGTAAGACTTAGTCTTTTATAGTACCTAACATGATCAATTTATACAAAAAAAAAAATTATAATTATAATAAATAAATAAATTCAATAGTATGAGTTAGTGATTGTTATAACTAGATAAAGAAGTTATGGAAATATACAATTTTAAAATAAAAAGAGGAAACAGAAAAGAAAGCCTGTTTTATCCAATATAATATTACAAATATTATTATTCCTTTTTTAATTCTATTATTTCTTCTCGCGAATTACCATTATTTTCCCTCTCTCTTCCCCTCCTTTTCTAGTTAAATGAGAGTGAAGGCATTTTTATCAAATATTATCTTTCAATTACTATAATTATAGCACTAGCTAAAGTGTTGTTTTACAGCGTTCTCAAAATTTGAACTTACAATAATTCTTTTAATTGTGGCTGGTAAGGAATTCCAAAGTATAGTTGCATGTACAAAAAAGAGGCGTGATGAATTCAAGTAGTTGTACGCGGGTATTATAAGATTATGAGTTCTCAAAGATTGTGCAAATTGAAGCTTTTCATAAATATATGTTGGTTTTCTCAGTTGAATGATTTTGTGCATAAACATACAACATCTTGCATCCAGGAATTGTTGGAAAGAACATCCAAGTACAATTTTATGGTAGTGTGAAATGTGCTCATGTCTTCGAAGTCCATAAATATATCTTATCGTGTCATTGAAAGCTACAAGAAGCTTGTGTTGCGAATGCGAGTCAAGTTTACAATAAACAACATTTGCAAAGTCTATTAGAGGAACTAAAAGAATCTTAACTAGTCTTAACTTGGTGTTAGTAGGAGTTATATCGGAGTACAACCGAAGCTTACGCAAGCCACCATAAATTCTTCCAATGGTATAGTTAACCTGATTCTCAGCTGAAAGAGAAGTATTTACCCTAATTCCAAGACTGGTAACACAATTTACAAAGTGAAGCTTGACATCTGAAAGGTAAACCTGTGGTAAAAGCATGGCATTTGTTTGCTTTTTAGATATCGCAATTAGCTGAGATTTAGCAGGGTTGAGGGTTATGTGATTGGCAAGGGACCATTTCAAAATTGCTTGTAGATCTTCATTTATTCTGTGAATAAGGTCCTCTTGCAATCCAATTGGACGTGACAAATAAATTTGGACATCATCAGCATATAGATGAATTGAAACATTCGAGCAAACGGTTGGCAAATCGTTAATGAATAGGCAAAAGAGGATTGGTCCTAATATTGAGCCCTGTGGAACCCCCATTCGCACATTCATTGGATCTGAGATCTTTTCATCAACCTTGACCCTCTGGCTTCGATCAGACAGATGGTCTCTTATGAGACTTAATGCTCTATCATGAAAACCGAAGTAGAGTTTCAGTTTTGAAAGAAGTATTTGATGATTGACCTTATCAAAGGCCTTTGAAAAATCCAATAAGCAAAGAACAGTCACATTGCCCAGGTCATATTGGTTTCGAACATCATCTAGAACTTTTATCATCGCAGTTTGACAACTGTGATGAGCACGGAAACCAGACTGAAATTTGGATAGTAAGTTGAACCTATCAAGGTGACTAGTTATCTGTGTAGCAAGAATTTTCTCCAAAACCTTTGTCAGACAAGGTAAGATACTGATGGGACGGAAATCAGAGCAAGAACTTGGATTCGCTTTCTTCGCGACAGGGATTATTTTAGCGGACTTCCAACAATCAGGAAAGGAAGAAGAGGTTATACAAAAATTGATTATATATGAGTACATGGACTAAAATTTGCAGCACTTTTAAATGGTACGCATTTTTTTTGTTCTTCTTGAATGCTTTGTTGTCTTTCAGTAGTAGTGTAGTGTTGTATTAACTGTGAAACAGGCCCCTGATTAAAGAATTGCTAAGTTCAGACAAAAACGATTCCATTCATGTCTTTTTGGTTGAGATCACTCGACTCGGCAGTCGGCAGTTGGAAAATCTACTTTGTTTTTCTACCTTAATTTGCCGACTTGTTATTTTTTTTTTGGGAGCAAATCGACTAGCGCAGACACTTCCACTCGTATCTTTTTGGTTGAATTGACCTAACTCGACCCGGTAAAATCGGCCAGACTCTTCGCTATCTGTACAGTAGACTGGTTAAAAAAAAAGTGACGATTTTTTTTCTCGAAACAATTCCATTCATACCTTCGAGGAGGTGTAAAAAGATGCCTGTTAAAGGAGAGCTCTTGATATTTATATTTAGAGGTCGCTCATTGCAGATTTCTTTTTCCAATACAAATTGTATGGAAAAAAACTTTTAAATTTTGGAATTTTATATTTCGTTCTAAAAGCAAAGTGTCGGGATGAACGACACATTTTTCATAGAAAATTCGTTGCTCTACAAAAAAGATTTCCTATCATTTTTTGTTATTGAAGGATAAAGTTTAATTTAGAGTAGATTTAAGGTTTTTTCTTGATTTCTGACAAAATGTTAAGGCCTATCACTTAAAATCATAAAATCATTCATGAAATTAGTTGCTCTACAAAAAAGGTTTCTTATCATTTTTCGACAAATTCACCCCTAAAAAAGTTATTCAAGTTTAAAGTTTTATCAGAAATCATGAAAAGAACTTAAATTAACTCTAAATTAAACTTTAGCCTTGAAAAACTTTTGAAGGAGTGAGTTTGTCATAAATGAGTGATTTTATGATATTAAATGATAAGTTCTTACATTTTGTCAGAAATCAAGAAAAAAAAAAAATTTAAACTTTTACCTTGAATAACTTTTGAAGGAGTGAATTTGTCGAAAAATAATATGATACCTTTTTTGTAGAACAGCTAATTTTCTCTCTCTCACCAAGCCGACTCCGAAAGAGAGCTGACGTATTGTTCAAAAAGCGATATCAAAGTGTTGAATCTTAAGAAAAGAGTTTTCATAGTTAATCGCTTGTGCAAGAGAATATTTTTTCTTTCCTTATCAACATACTTATTTTAATAAAGAAGAAAGTTCTTATCTAGTTCAAATATTGTTCCTTCAGTGTCCCACCGCTATGGCGGTGAACAACCAAAACCGGTTTGAGGGATTGAATGCAAACGGTACCGTGCAAACCGCTATCCTTCCAAAAAAAAAGAAAAAGTACAACAAAAAAAAGCTATGATCAGTGGCCAATGTTAATTTCACATAAGCAGAATGTAGTTGATTTCTCTCTTCAGTTCTCTTGTGAGTGTTGATGGGGACAAACACAAGCTAGAGAAGTTCTATTTTATTGTTTTGTAACGATGCATTTGAAAAGATCGTTACATGCTTGAAAATCCATCTCCCCAAGGCGTCATCTAGCGGATAAAAGCCGAAGCACCCTCCTCATCCGATACACCAACCAGTGGGTGGTTATATAGCCCGGACACCATACCCAGGTTGTGGCTGCGTTAAGCTTTCACACCTCGAGTAACCCACCATTATGATACTCAGTTCACCTCACCCATTCTCTAGGTATTAGGGAGAATTACTTGTACATAGCAAAGTGCCGAACTCCCCATGCACAAGCAACGAACAAGACAACCGTCAGCAGACCTTGATGGTGAGTTTCGGGTATGCCAAGGCTATGACATATAGTCAGCGTAATGGGTAGCCAAGAATTACTACGTGTGGTATAGCTATGGCGTATAGCCAAATATAATAGTGTTCTACGTTAACTATTGCGTGTGGTATGGCTATGGCATATAGTCAAATATAATGGTGGCCTGCATAAATTATTATCATATGGCTATGGAGTATAGCCAAGTAGCATGGTGAAGTACCAGTCGGCCCTGAGGAGATATAGTAAATGCATGGGAGTGGGGATTTTTCCATTGTGTAAATGAATCCCCATATGATTCCATGGCGAGCCACATGTATAAAAGGAGCAGCTCAGCACAGGAAAAATCAGTTCGCCGGCACCGGTCGAGAGGTGCACTTCCCAGTAGTAATGAAATGGTAAGAGGTTTGAGTAAGTTTTTAATAAATTATATTTTCATAAAACTAAATTTCTTAAGTATTGTGCCACCAGGGGCAAAGACTAGTACCTGTTGATCCCCCAGAGCTATTGCCTGTTGAGCCTTACCTACCAAGGGTCTTGTACCGCTTGTGTTTCTGCCTACCAAGGGCCTCGTGCCGCTTGTGTTTCTGCCTACCAAGGGCCTCGTGTCGCTTGTGTTTCTGCCTACCAAGGGCCTCGTGCCGCTTGTGTTTCTGCCTACAAAGGGCCTCGTGCCGCTTGTGTTTCTGCCTACCAAGGGCCTCGTGCCGCTTGTGTTTCTGCCTACCAAGGGCCTCGTGCCGCTTGTGCTTCTGCCTACCAAGGGCCTCGTGCCGCTTGTGTTTCTGCCTACCAAGGGCCTTGTGCCGCTTGTGTTTCTGCCTACCAAGGGCCTCGTGCCGCTTGTGTTTCTGCCTACCAAGGGCCTCGTGCCGCTTGTGTTTCTGCCTACCAAGGGCCTCGTGCCGCTTGTGTTTCTGCCTACCAAGGGCCTCGTGCCGCTTGTGTTTCTGCCTACCAAGGGCCTCGTGCCGCTTGTGTTTCTGCCTACCGGGGGCCTCGTGCCGCTCGTGTTTCTGCCTACCAAGGGCCTCGTGCCGCTTGTGTTTCTGCCTACCGGGGGTCCCGTACCGCCCGTGTTTCTGCCTGCTAGGGTCCTCAAGACGCCTACGCGCTTCGACTGGCCTGCGGCTACCTATAGGGTGAATGCGCCGCAAGGGATAGTGCCATCAAGGCAGCAACTACTTATATCAATAATTATTAATCCTTTCTTTTTCTTAGTTATTACGCATAAAGGAGATTCCCGACCGCCATCAGTTTAGGACTGACCGACATACCCAGAAGGGGCATAAGCTGCTAGAATCCGCCTGAGGGACATACGAAGTTACCCGACGGCAGCCGATTTAATACCCGTCGTACTTTTTATATAAATTTGTACACTTTAATATTTGTATAATTTAAGTTCAAAATAAAGAGAGAGTTTCTGGATTTTGTGAAGTTTCGTGTTTCCTTCACTATACCTTGGCCCGCCCTGAGTATCACCTCAGCTGGGAAATTAAAAGCACGTCACAATTTGGCGCCCGAGCAGGGACAGATTAAGGTCCACTCCGTGATAAAGAAACTCTCTCCGAACTCTAAACCAAACCGAACAAATTTCTAATTTAAACATGTCCGACTCCGAAGAAAGCTTCGACGTGTTCGCTAGCATAGGAGCAATATACTTGCTCAGCCAGCCAGAGCTAGTGACGCGTATGAGTCAGCTAGGACTTGACACCGAAGGTACATTGTCCGTACTACGAGCCCGTTTCAGCAGTTACATTTAAAAGGCCAGGCTCCGTAAATCCACACAAGATCTGTGTGCGGATTTAGAGAAGGCCGTAACTGAGCGAGAGTACAAACAAGTACCAATGGACGAAAACGTAAACGAACCAAAATCTCCGATGTATACGGAGATTTCCTTTCAGGTACCATCTTATGTACCACCTCCTCCCGTTTCACCCGCCGAAGCCGAACCTTCAAGGGACACGACAACGTCCAATGTCGAATTCACCGATGAAGTCGTTGCACCTCGCCCAATCGAACCCGCACCAACTAGGCCACCTTTCCGACCGACCGGTAGATTCATACTCAGCTACGAAGCCGAGTTAATGAATAACGTTCGTAAGTGGGGGCTGAGGTTTGACTCATCGGGGAACGCGGTTGAATTCCTAGACCGGCTAACGGAATTAACCGCTTGTTACGACATACGACCAGACGATATAATCAAAGCCTTGCCAGAAATCTTACGCGGTACCGCTTTAGAGTGGTTTCGCATAAATAAAGAGCGCCTAAAAACTTGGACTCAGTTCCACGCTGCTTTCCTGGACCATTATTTACCAGCGCGGTACCTCTGCAAGTTAGAGGAGGAAATAATGAGGAAGAAGCAAGGGCCCCGCGAAAAAGCGAAAGATTTCATTCAGGCCACCCAATATTTGATTTATCGTCACCCGCGGATACATATCGAGGACAGTATCGACCGAATATATGATAGTTTGAGGCCTGAATATCTATTATATATTAAGAGGCGTAACTTCAACACGCTAGACGAGTTAATGAAATTAGCGGAGGAGTATGAATACATACGCGGTGAAGACCGTACTCCCCGCCAAGCACAGCACTATGTCGCTCCGACACCTCGTCCAACGCCGACTCGAAACGTCCATAATCCATTTCCCTCCAATCGACCGCTTCCCGATAGCCGAGCGTTGCCCCCACCACGACCAAGTCCCAACCGATCCGATCCGCCGCTACCGCCGCCGCACTTCGGTCAGTATGACAGAGAGACCCATTGCTGGAACTGTAAACAGCGAGGGCACAGTAAGAGCAACTGTCGCAGACCGTTCCGTCTCTTTTGCTCATACTGCGGAGAAGACGGACGGCTGACAAAAGACTGCGACTGTCATCCGAATAGAGCCGCCGTGATGTCGAGCCGGCAGAACCAACCACAGCAACCAGAACGCGCACCAGTACAGGCAATAGCGTTGGTTGAGACGACTCCATTGGCATCACAAGGCGAGATGACAGGAGAGAATACCGACCCCAGATGCTTCGTAACCATACGAGTGGGTGGACAGGCTATTAAAGCATTATTGGATACCGGGGCCACAAAGTCTTTCATCAACGAGAGCACTCGACGATTACTACGCCGCCTTAACGCTCCCGTCCAACGTCACACGCACCGTACGCATCTCGCCAACGGCGAAGTCGTGGTCAGCTACGAACACTATCCGCTAGCCCTGACTATTCAAGAGCGTGTTGTTCATGGGACCGTAACATACATGAAGCAACTCACCGAAGAAATGGTAATAGGGGTGGATATCTTGCGAGACGCAGATTTCCGGATGAGTATGAGCGGCACCGAGATACCATGGTTACCAGCGTTGAATGCAACAAAAATAGCCGAGAATGAGTACCGAGAGCACCTCTGTGCGCTGGGGGGTAAACCATTAACCAGCTCACAAGAAGAAGAGTTACAAGCACTGTTAGACGAAGAACTACCGAAATTCGAATCCCTACCGAAGGTTACGGACACCGCCGTACATTATATCAAGCTGAAGACCGACCAACCGTTTAAACAGAGGTATTACCCTAAGAACCCCGCGATGCAAAAGGTAATTGATGACGAAATCAACGAGTTACTCCGAGACGCCAAGATAGAACCGTCCAAGAGTCCGTACAGCTCACCCATTGTTCTTGTAAAGAAAAAAACCGGCTCATGGAGAGTATGTGTCGACTATCGTCAGCTGAACAGCATAACCGTCATGGATGCATACCCTCTGCCCCAGATCGTGGCTATACTTGATAAATTGAAAAGGGCCAACTTCATATCAACCATCGACCTCAAACAAGGATACTGGCAAATACCTTTACACCCCGAGTCGCGCGCCTATACAGCGTTCACTGTACCAGGTCGGGGATTGTACCAGTGGAAGGTCATGCCGTGCGGATTAAACTCCGCTGCCGCCACATTCCAGAGGATGTTAGAAAGCATCATCGGCCCAGACATGGACGAGTATGCATTTGCTTATCTGGATGACATCATCGTCGTGAGTGGCACATTCAAAGAGCACATACAACATCTGCGCGAGGTTTTCGCCAAGTTACAAGCGGCGAACTTACGTATCAACCGCGAGAAGTGCGAATTTTGCAAGAGCCAGTTAAAATACCTGGGGCATGTAGTGAGCGAGCAAGGTATTAGTACCGACCCCGATAAGATCGCCGCCGTCCAAGACCTGAACGCACCCCGAAATGTGAAGGAACTAAGACGAGTAATGGGAATAACTTCCTGGTATCGCCGGTTTATAAAAAATTTCTCGCAAGTGGCAACGCCCCTGACCATGTTGCTCAAGAAGAGCCAAGAATGGACCTGGGGAGCAGAGCAAGAACATGCTTTCTCGGAATTAAAGAAACGTTTAACCGAAGCACCCGTGCTGATGTGTCCGAATTTCGATTTGCCTTTTACCTTGCAAACAGATGCCAGTCAATACGGACTGGGGGTCGTGCTTTCTCAACAGAACGACAAACAAGAAAGGGTAATAGCATACGCCAGCCGCACACTCACTGACCTGGAAAAAAAGTATTCCGTCACCGAAAAGGAGTGCCTGGCCATTCTATTTGGCATACGCAAAATGCGACCTTACCTAGAGGGTTACCATTTCACAGTTGTTACCGACCATCATTCCTTGAAGTGGTTACACTCACTTGATAATCCATCGGGCCGACTGGCCCGATGGGCAATAGAGCTACAGCAATACGACTTCGACATCAAGTATCGCAAAGGCGCCATGAATGTCGTTGCCGACGCTCTATCAAGAGACCCCTTGCCATTTAACCCAAGCGATCTGTCAATCATCTGCAGTGTTACCGACGATTGGACTGAGCGACGCGCCAGGCAAATAGAATGTAACCCTTCGCAATATCCAGAGTACCGCATCACCGACAACAAATTATACCGCAAATTTTCCGCTCATCCACTCTCAAGTCAAGAGGAGGATTGGAAATTGTGCATACCATTCACCGACAGAGAAAAAATAATATTCGAGAACCACGACGCTACGACAGCTGGGCATCTCGGCATCGCCAAAACAGCAGATCGTATCATGAAAGCCTACTACTGGCCAGGCATGTATCGCGATATTGCGCGTTACATTAAGAAATGTGCCGTGTGTCTCGCCTACAAGGCGCCGCAACAGAAGCCTAGCGGGCTGATGCATACGAATGTACCTAACACTCCTTGGGATACCGTATGTGTAGATTTCGTTGGTCCCCTTCCACGTTCCATGAAAGGTCATACCATGATGTTGGTAATGGTAGACCGCTTTACTAAATGGGTGGAGGCGGTGCCATTGAGATCGGCGACCAGTCAGGCAGTAATCAAAGCAATAAGAGAGCGCATCATAACTCGTTTCGGAGTTCCCCGCGTTCTACTCTCCGACAACGGCAGCCAATTTACCAGCACTGTCCTCATAGAATTCCTACACGACATAGGAATACAACAACGTTTCACCGCCCCTTATTCACCGCAAGAGAACCCGACCGAACGTGTCAATCGTGTGCTTAAAACGATGATAGCACAATACGTACAGAGTAACCACCGCACGTGGGACGAACATATACCCGAGCTAACTTTTGCAATCAACACAAGTAAACATGAATCAACCGGTTTCTCCCCTGCTTTCCTCAATTTCGGTAGAGAACTCACCGCCCCGCACCAACCAAATGTACCAACTACCGATAATGACGAAACACCATCGGTTAGACAAGAGAGAATGAAAATGCTCTACCAACTGGTAGTGAGTAATTTGCAGGTAGCGGCACAAAAACAAACACGGCATTACAATTTGAGGAGAAGGGCGTGGCGTCCCAGTGTTGGTGAGCAGGTATATAAGAGAGTTAGAGTACTCTCCTCTGCCATCAACTACTACACCGAAAAGTTAGCGCCGCGATATGAAGGGCCGTTTGTCGTCGTTCGTTTCATTTCTCCTGTCATCGTCATGTTAAGAAGTGTGAGCGGGAAAGAGAATCTCACTCGCTCCCATGTGAAGGATTTGCGTGGTTTCACATCGGACGACGAAGACCATATATAAGCAGAGGATCATGTAAATTTAATTCAGTCTACGATCAACAGTCCAAGTGCACGGATGCAGCAGAGAATCGAAAGTGAAGAGGAAACCATGGACGCCGCCCAACCATGGAAACGACAGCCGACTAGGCCAAACAGAGTACGGGCTCCGGCTCACACCACTATATTGCTACCCAACCTACCAGCAAAGCCAGGTACCTGTGGCCAAACACGACCTCCGCAAACGCCCCGCACTACCACCACCGCCGGTCCTAGCCGCCCGCTTAAACCCACGTCGGGAAGAGGGCAGCCGGTCAAACAACCGCGCAAGAAGCCAGGAAAATTGACCGAATCCGGGATACCGAAGCTATCACCAGTCAACACCGCACCGCAAACTAAAGAGCCGTGGAAGAGACCATCGCCCGTCAACAGGCCGCCGGCCTTACCAAAGCCAACGACCGTCAAAAGACCACCGACAGCACCAAAGCCATCGACGGTCAACTCCGCACCGCAAACCGAAGAACCGTGGAAGCGACACCCGACCGTCAAAAGACCACCGACAGCACCGAAGCCAACGACAGTCAACTCCGCACCTCAAACCGAAGAGCCGTGGAAGCGACACCCGACCGTCAAAAGACCGCCGCCAGCACCGGTAACAGCAGCCTTGGAGCTCCCCCACGCCAAACAGTTCCCTACAACGTCCGGGGAACAGAACTTACCGTCATTGATGTCATCGTTGGAGGGTGACCAACCACCAAAACCGAAGCCAAAAGTAACGAAGGAATCAGACCCGTTCCGAGGTATAGTGATTCGAAGCCACGTACTTTACAATCCGACAAGGTGTCGCCAGAGTTTCACCTTCAGGCGCCGTAGTGACCCCGTGACTTGCCTAGTATTGAAGCGAGGAGTAGCGCTACTGATCCACCGTCAATCCGGGCAGACCCGAAAGGTTCAATTTGAACCCTAGACACAGAATAAATGCACTATAATATTAAGAATAATATTTTACTTTTTTTTGACCACGAAGGTTTTCTTTTGTTATGTTGTTTTGTTGTTTTTGAATTATTAAAAAAAAAAAAAAAAAAAAAAAAAGAAGGAAAAAAAAGATAGAATATATATACCAAAAAAATAATAATCACCCGTGTATTTTTCAATGGAAGTGGAAGAACCGATGTCGAAACCTTCTTTGGTGCCAGGGAGCAGACGAGGAGGTCCTCGTCTCCAAAAGGGGGAGGATATGTAACGATGCATTTGAAAAGATCGTTACATGCTTGAAAATCCATCTCCCCAAGGCGTCATCTAGCGGATAAAAGCCGAAGCACCCTCCTCATCCGATACACCAACCAGTGGGTGGTTATATAGCCCGGACACCATACCCAGGTTGTGGCTGCGATAAGCTTTCACACCTCGAGTAACCCACCATTATGATACTCAGTTCACCTCACCCATTCTCTAGGTATTAGGGAGAATTACTTGTACATAGCAAAGTGCCGAACTCCCCATGCACAAGCAACGAACAAGACAACCGTCAGCAGACCTTGATGGTGAGTTTCGGGTATGCCAAGGCTATGACATATAATCAGCGTAATGGGTAGCCAAGAATTACTACGTGTGGTATAGCTATGGCGTATAGCCAAATATAATAGTGTTCAACGTTAACTATTGCGTGTGGTATGGCTATGGCATATAGTCAAATATAATGGTGGCCTGCATAAATTATTATCATATGGCTATGGAGTATAGCCAAGTAGCATGGTGAAGTACCAGTCGGCCCTGAGGAGATATAGTAAATGCATGGGAGTGGGGATTTTTCCATTGTGTAAATGAATCCCCATATGATTCCATGGCGAGCCACAAGTATAAAAGGAGCAGCTCAGCACAGGAAAAATCAGTTCGCCGGCACCGGTCGAGAGGTGCACTTCCCAGTAGTAATGAAATGGTAAGAGGTTTGAGTAAGTTTTTAATAAATTATATTTTCATAAAACTAAATTTCTTAAGTATTGTGCCACCAGGGGCAAAGACTAGTACCTGTTGATCCCCCAGAGCTATTGCCTGTTGAGCCTTACCTACCAAGGGTCTTGTACCGCTTGTGTTTCTGCCTACCAAGGGCCTCGTGCCGCTTGTGTTTCTGCCTACCAAGGGCCTCGTGCCGCTTGTGTTTCTGCCTACCAAGGGCCTCGTGCCGCTTGTGTTTCTGCCTACCAAAGGCCTCGTGCCGCTTGTGTTTCTGCCTACCAAGGGCCTCGTGCCGCTTGTGTTTCTGCCTACCAAGGGCCTCGTGCCGCTTGTGTTTCTGCCTACCAAGGGCCTCGTGCCGCTTGTGTTTCTGCCTACCAAGGGCCTCGTGCCGCTTGTGTTTCTGCCTACCAAGGGCCTCGTGCCGCTTGTGTTTCTGCCTACCAAGGGCCTCGTCCCGCTTGTGTTTCTGCCTACCAAGGGCCTCGTGCCGCTTTTGTTTCTGCCTACCAAGGGCCTCGTGCCGCTTGTGTTTCTGCCTACCAAGGGCCTCGTGCCGCTTGTGTTTCTGCCTACCGGGGGCCTCGTGCCGCTCGTGTTTCTGCCTACCAAGGGCCTCGTGCCGCTTGTGTTTCTGCCTACCGGGGGTCCCGTACCGCCCGTGTTTCTGCCTGCTAGGGTCCTCAAGACGCCTACGCGCTTCGACTGGCCTGCGGCTACCTATAGGGTGAATGCGCCGCAAGGGATAGTGCCATCAAGGCAGCAACTACTTATATCAATAATTATTAATCCTTTCTTTTTCTTAGTTATTACGCATAAAGGAGATTCCCGACCGCCATCAGTTTAGGACTGACCGACATACCCAGAAGGGGCATAAGCTGCTAGAATCCGCCTGAGGGACATACGAAGTTACCCGACGGCAGCCGATTTAATACCCGTCGTACTTTTTATATAAATTTGTACACTTTAATATTTGTATAATTTAAGTTCAAAATAAAGAGAGAGTTTCTGGATTTTGTGAAGTTTCGTGTTTCCTTCACTATACCTTGGCCCGCCCTGAGTATCACCTCGGCTGGGAAATTAAAAGCACGTCACAATTTGGCGACCGAGCAGGGACAGATTAAGGTCCACTCCGTGATAAAGAAACTCTCTCCGAACTCTAAACCAAACCGAACAAATTTCTAATTTAAACATGTCCGACTCCGAAGAAAGCTTCGACGTGTTCGCTAGCATAGGAGCAATATACTTGCTCAGCCAGCCAGAGCTAGTGACGCGTATGAGTCAGCTAGGACTTGACACCGAAGGTACATTGTCCGTACTACGAGCCCGTTTCAGCAGTTACATTAAAAAGGCCAGGCTCCGTAAATCCACACAAGATCTGTGTGCGGATTTAGAGAAGGCCGTAACTGAGCGAGAGTACAAACAAGTACCAATGGACGAAAACGTAAACGAACCAAAATCTCCGATGTATACGGAGATTTCCTTTCAGGTACCATCTTATGTACCACCTCCTCCCGTTTCACCCGCCGAAGCCGAACCTTCAAGGGACACGGCAACGTCCAATGTCGAATTCACCGATGAAGTCGTTGCACCTCGCCCAATCGAACCCGCACCAACTAGGCCACCTTTCCGACCGACCGGTAGATTCATACTCAGCTACGAAGCCGAGTTAATGAATAACGTTCGTAAGTGGGGGCTGAGGTTTGACTCATCGGGGAACGCGGTTGAATTCCTAGACCGGCTAACGGAATTAACCGCTTGTTACGACATACGACCAGACGATATAATCAAAGCCTTGCCAGAAATCTTACGCGGTACCGCTTTAGAGTGGTTTCGCATAAATAAAGAGCGCCTAAAAACTTGGACTCAGTTCCACGCTGCTTTCCTGGACCATTATTTACCAGCGCGGTACCTCTGCAAGTTAGAGGAGGAAATAATGAGGAAGAAGCAAGGGCCCCGCGAAAAAGCGAAAGATTTCATTCAGGCCACCCAATATTTGATTTATCGTCACCCGCGGATACATATCGAGGACAGTATCGACCGAATATATGATAGTTTGAGGCCTGAATATCTATTATATATTAAGAGGCGTGACTTCAACACGCTAGACGAGTTAATGAAATTAGCGGAGGAGTATGAATACATACGCGGTGAAGACCGTACTCCCCGCCAAGCACAGCACTATGTCGCTCCGACACCTCGTCCAACGCCGACTCGAAACGTCCATAATCCATTTCCCTCCAATCGACCGCTTCACGATAGCCGAGCGTTGCCCCCACCACGACCAAGTCCCAACCGATCCGATCCGCCGCTACCGCCGCCGCACTTCGGTCAGTATGACAGAGAGACCCATTGCTGGAACTGTAAACAGCGAGGGCACAGTAAGAGCAACTGTCGCAGACCGTTCCGTCTCTTTTGCTCATACTGCGGAGAAGACGGACGGCTGACAAAAGACTGCGACTGTCATCCGAATAGAGCCGCCGTGATGTCGAGCCGGCAGAACCAACCACAGCAACCAGAACGCGCACCAGTACAGGCAATAGCGTTGGTTGAGACGACTCCATTGGCATCACAAGGCGAGATGACAGGAGAGAATACCGACCCCAGATGCTTCGTAACCATACGAGTGGGTGGACAGGCTATTAAAGCATTATTGGATACCGGGGCCACAAAGTCTTTCATCAACGAGAGCACTCGACGATTACTACGCCGCCTTAACGCTCCCGTCCAACGTCACACGCACCGTACGCATCTCGCCAACGGCGAAGTCGTGGTCAGCTACGAACACTATCCGCTAGCCCTGACTATTCAAGAGCGTGTTGTTCATGGGACCGTAACATACATGAAGCAACTCACCGAAGAAATGGTAATAGGGGTGGATATCTTGCGAGACGCAGATTTCCGGATGAGTATGAGCGGCACCGAGATACCATGGTTACCAGCGTTGAATGCAACAAAAATAGCCGAGAATGAGTACCGAGAGCACCTCTGTGCGCTGGGGGGTAAACCATTAACCAGCTCACAAGAAGAAGAGTTACAAGCACTGTTAGACGAAGAACTACCGAAATTCGAATCCCTACCGAAGGTTACGGACACCGCCGTACATTATATCAAGCTGAAGACCGACCAACCGTTTAAACAGAGGTATTACCCTAAGAACCCCGCGATGCAAAAGGTAATTGATGACGAAATCAACGAGTTACTCCGAGACGCCAAGATAGAACCGTCCAAGAGTCCGTACAGCTCACCCATTGTTCTTGTAAAGAAAAAAACCGGCTCATGGAGAGTATGTGTCGACTATCGTCAGCTGAACAGCATAACCGTCATGGATGCATACCCTCTGCCCCAGATCGTGGCTATACTTGATAAATTGAAAAGGGCCAACTTCATATCAACCATCGACCTCAAACAAGGATACTGGCAAATACCTTTACACCCCGAGTCGCGCGCCTATACAGCGTTCACTGTACCAGGTCGGGGATTGTACCAGTGGAAGGTCATGCCGTGCGGATTAAACTCCGCTGCCGCCACATTCCAGAGGATGTTAGAAAGCATCATCGGCCCAGACATGGACGAGTATGCATTTGCTTATCTGGATGACATCATCGTCGTGAGTGGCACATTCAAAGAGCACATACAACATCTGCGCGAGGTTTTCGCCAAGTTACAAGCGGCGAACTTACGTATCAACCGCGAGAAGTGCGAATTTTGCAAGAGCCAGTTAAAATACCTGGGGCATGTAGTGAGCGAGCAAGGTATTAGTACCGACCCCGATAAGATCGCCGCCGTCCAAGACCTGAACGCACCCCGAAATGTGAAGGAACTAAGACGAGTAATGGGAATAACTTCCTGGTATCGCCGGTTTATAAAAAATTTCTCGCAAGTGGCAACGCCCCTGACCATGTTGCTCAAGAAGAGCCAAGAATGGACCTGGGGAGCAGAGCAAGAACATGCTTTCTCGGAATTAAAGAAACGTTTAACCGAAGCACCCGTGCTGATGTGTCCGAATTTCGATTTGCCTTTTACCTTGCAAACAGATGCCAGTCAATACGGACTGGGGGTCGTGCTTTCTCAACAGAACGACAAACAAGAAAGGGTAATAGCATACGCCAGCCGCACACTCACTGACCTGGAAAAAAAGTATTCCGTCACCGAAAAGGAGTGCCTGGCCATTCTATTTGGCATACGCAAAATGCGACCTTACCTAGAGGGTTACCATTTCACAGTTGTTACCGACCATCATTCCTTGAAGTGGTTACACTCACTTGATAATCCATCGGGCCGACTGGCCTGATGGGCAATAGAGCTACAGCAATACGACTTCGACATCAAGTATCGCAAAGGCGCCATGAATGTCGTTGCCGACGCTCTATCAAGAGACCCCTTGCCATTTAACCCAAGCGATCTGTCAATCATCTGCAGTGTTACCGACGATTGGACTGAGCGACGCGCCAGGCAAATAGAATGTAACCCTTCGCAATATCCAGAGTACCGCATCACCGACAACAAATTATACCGCAAATTTTCCGCTCATCCACTCTCAAGTCAAGAGGAGGATTGGAAATTGTGCATACCATTCACCGACAGAGAAAAAATAATATTCGAGAACCACGACGCTACGACAGCTGGGCATCTCGGCATCGCCAAAACAGCAGATCGTATCATGAAAGCCTACTACTGGCCAGGCATGTATCGCGATATTGCGCGTTACATTAAGAAATGTGCCGTGTGTCTCGCCTACAAGGCGCCGCAACAGAAGCCTAGCGGGCTGATGCATACGAATGTACCTAACACTCCTTGGGATACCGTATGTGTAGATTTCGTTGGTCCCCTTCCACGTTCCATGAAAGGTCATACCATGATGTTGGTAATGGTAGACCGCTTTACTAAATGGGTGGAGGCGGTGCCATTGAGATCGGCGACCAGTCAGGCAGTAATCAAAGCAATAAGAGAGCGCATCATAACTCGTTTCGGAGTTCCCCGCGTTCTACTCTCCGACAACGGCAGCCAATTTACCAGCACTGTCCTCATAGAATTCCTACACGACATAGGAATACAACAACGTTTCACCGCCCCTTATTCACCGCAAGAGAACCCGACCGAACGTGTCAATCGTGTGCTTAAAACGATGATAGCACAATACGTACAGAGTAACCACCGCACGTGGGACGAACATATACCCGAGCTAACTTTTGCAATCAACACAAGTAAACATGAATCAACCGGTTTCTCCCCTGCTTTCCTCAATTTCGGTAGAGAACTCACCGCCCCGCACCAACCAAATGTACCAACTACCGATAATGACGAAACACCATCGGTTAGACAAGAGAGAATGAAAATGCTCTACCAACTGGTAGTGAGTAATTTGCAGGTAGCGGCACAAAAACAAACACGGCATTACAATTTGAGGAGAAGGGCGTGGCGTCCCAGTGTTGGTGAGCAGGTATATAAGAGAGTTAGAGTACTCTCCTCTGCCATCAACTACTACACCGAAAAGTTAGCGCCGCGATATGAAGGGCCGTTTGTCGTCGTTCGTTTCATTTCTCCTGTCATCGTCATGTTAAGAAGTGTGAGCGGGAAAGGGAATCTCACTCGCTCCCATGTGAAGGATTTGCGCGGTTTCACATCGGACGACGAAGACCATATATTAGCAGAGGATCATGTAAATTTAATTCAGTCTACGATCAACAGTCCAAGTGCACGGATGCAGCAGAGAATCGAAAGTGAAGAGGAAACCATGGACGCCGCCCAACCATGGAAACGACAGCCGACTAGGCCAAACAGAGTACGGGCTCCGGCTCACACCACTATATTGCTTCCCAACCTACCAGCAAAGCCAGGTACCTGTGGCCAAACACGACCTCCGCAAACGCCCCGCACTACCACCACCGCCGGTCCTAGCCGCCCGCTTAAACCCACGTCGGGAAGAGGGCAGCCGGTCAAACAACCGCGCAAGAAGCCAGGAAAATTGACCGAATCCGGGATACCGAAGCTATCACCAGTCAACACCGCACCGCAAACTAAAGAGCCGTGGAAGAGACCATCGCCCGTCGACAGGCCGCCGGCCTTACCAAAGCCAACGACCGTCAAAAGACCACCGACAGCACCAAAGCCATCGACGGTCAACTCCGCACCGCAAACCGAAGAACCGTGGAAGCGACACCCGACCGTCAAAAGACCACCGACAGCACCGAAGCCAACGACAGTCAACTCCGCACCTCAAACCGAAGAGCCGTGGAAGCGACACCCGACCGTCAAAAGACCGCCGCCAGCACCGGTAACAGCAGCCTTGGAGCTCCCCCACGCCAAACAGTTCCCTACAACGTCCGGGGAACAGAACTTACCGTCATTGATGTCATCGTTGGAGGGTGACCAACCACCAAAACCGAAGCCAAAAGTAACGAAGGAATCAGACCCGTTCCGAGGTATAGTGATTCGAAGCCACGTACTTTACAATCCGACAAGGTGTCGCCAGAGTTTCACCTTCAGGCGCCGTAGTGACCCCGTGACTTGCCTAGTATTGAAGCGAGGAGTAGCGCTACTGATCCACCGTCAATCCGGGCAGACCCGAAAGGTTCAATTTGAACCCTAGACACAGAATAAATGCACTATAATATTAAGAATAATATTTTACTTTTTTTTGACCACGAAGGTTTTCTTTTGTTATGTTGTTTTGTTGTTTTTGAATTATTAAAAAAAAAAAAAAAAAAAAGAAGGAAAAAAAAGATAGAATATATATACCAAAAAAATAATAATCACCCGTGTATTTTTCAATGGAAGTGGAAGAACCGATGTCGAAACCTTCTTTGGTGCCAGGGAGCAGACGAGGAGGTCCTCGTCTCCAAAAGGGGGAGGATATGTAACGATGCATTTGAAAAGATCGTTACATGCTTGAAAATCCATCTCCCCAAGGCGTCATCTAGCGGATAAAAGCCGAAGCACCCTCCTCATCCGATACACCAACCAGTGGGTGGTTATATAGCCCGGACACCATACCCAGGTTGTGGCTGCGATAAGCTTTCACACCTCGAGTAACCCACCATTATGATACTCAGTTCACCTCACCCATTCTCTAGGTATTAGGGAGAATTACTTGTACATAGCAAAGTGCCGAACTCCCCATGCACAAGCAACGAACAAGACAACCGTCAGCAGACCTTGATGGTGAGTTTCGGGTATGCCAAGGCTATGACATATAGTCAGCGTAATGGGTAGCCAAGAATTACTACGTGTGGTATAGCTATGGCGTATAGCCAAATATAATAGTGTTCAACGTTAACTATTGCGTGTGGTATGGCTATGGCATATAGTCAAATATAATGGTGGCCTGCATAAATTATTATCATATGGCTATGGAGTATAGCCAAGTAGCATGGTGAAGTACCAGTCGGCCCTGAGGAGATATAGTAAATGCATGGGAGTGGGGATTTTTCCATTGTGTAAATGAATCCCCATATGATTCCATGGCGAGCCACAAGTATAAAAGGAGCAGCTCAGCACAGGAAAAATCAGTTCGCCGGCACCGGTCGAGAGGTGCACTTCCCAGTAGTAATGAAATGGTAAGAGGTTTGAGTAAGTTTTTAATAAATTATATTTTCATAAAACTAAATTTCTTAAGTATTGTGCCACCAGGGGCAAAGACTAGTACCTGTTGATCCCCAGAGCTATTGCCTGTTGAGCCTTACCTACCAAGGGTCTTGTACCGCTTGTGTTTCTGCCTACCAAGGGCCTCGTGCCGCTTGTGTTTCTGCCTACCAAGGGCCTCGTGCCGCTTGTGTTTCTGCCTACCAAGGGCCTCGTGCCGCTTGTGTTTCTGCCTACCAAGGGCCTCGTGCCGCTTGTGTTTCTGCCTACCAAGGGCCTCGTGCCGCTTGTGTTTCTGCCTACCAAGGGCCTCGTGCCGCTTGTGTTTCTGCCTACCAAGGGCCTCGTGCCGCTTGTGTTTCTGCCTACCGGGGGCCTCGTGCCGCTCGTGTTTCTGCCTACCAAGGGCCTCGTGCCGCTTGTGTTTCTGCCTACCGGGGGTCCCGTACCGCCCGTGTTTCTGCCTGCTAGGGTCCTCAAGACGCCTACGCGCTTCGACTGGCCTGCGGCTACCTATAGGGTGAATGCGCCGCAAGGGATAGTGCCATCAAGGCAGCAACTACTTATATCAATAATTATTAATCCTTTCTTTTTCTTAGTTATTACGCATAAAGGAGATTCCCGACCGCCATCAGTTTAGGACTGACCGACATACCCAGAAGGGGCATAAGCTGCTAGAATCCGCCTGAGGGACATACGAAGTTACCCGACGGCAGCCGATTTAATACCCGTCGTACTTTTTATATAAATTTGTACACTTTAATATTTGTATAATTTAAGTTCAAAATAAAGAGAGAGTTTCTGGATTTTGTGAAGTTTCGTGTTTCCTTCACTATACCTTGGCCCGCCCTGAGTATCACCTCGGCTGGGAAATTAAAAGCACGTCACAGTTTTAAGTTCTTATAAATTTGAAAAGTATCGAAGTTTCTTTTGTTGCTCTTGTTAATTTAAAAATTTTTCTTAATATGAAGTGCAGCGTTTGCAGTGGTAACCTGAATAAAATTGACAATAAACTTAAATGTTCAATTTGTAGTCTGTTTCTCCATGAAAAATGCGCTAAACTTAAAGACAGTGAAATTGAAGCAATTTCTAAGAACAACAACAACTTTAATTGTTCTCCTTGTGCAAAAAAGAAAGCTCATCATACGGCACTATTGCCGCAGTCATCATATTCATCGTCATCTTCTGTTAATGATAAGCATAATCATACGTTCTCTGCGAATTATTCCAACAACAATAATACGAGTCAAAGTCAACATGTGACCGTAACAATTGAGTCGTTGTACAATGAGATTATGGTTTTGCAGAAGATTAATAGTGAAGCTCTTTTAAAAATAAACTCGCTGGAGAAGTCAAATGCTAGCCTCGTCACAAAAGTCAACACACTACAATTGAAGGTGAATATCTTGGAGCAGAAGGAGAGATCATGTTTTATTGACATCGTGGGAATTCCTGATGCTAATAATTCTAATGTGCAAGAGAAAGTGATCAGATTGATCAATGAAGGTGTAGGCGAAAACATTGCTGCAGATCAGATTGAGACGTGTTATGTGAAAGACATCAAAGGAAAAGAAGGAAAAAAACCTGTCAAAATTTCTTGTGTTAAATTAACCTCGTTGAAAATGAAAAACAAAATTATGGTCAAAGCTCGTCTGAATAAATCGAAATCTTTCGGAAATGTTTTTGGTTCCAAGAATAAAATATTCATAAATGATTCACTAACGGTCTACTCACGATCTCTTTTCCAACATGCTAAAAATCTTAAACTTGCAAATAAATGCAAATTTGTATGGATAAATAATTCTAACGTTCTCATAAGGAAAGCTGAAGGAGATAAAGTATTAAAAATTATGTGTTTTGACGATTTTTCTAAGCACGGTTTAGTTTTATAAATTTTTTTTTATTTTTTTTTTTATTATTACATATTTGTAAACTCATTACTTAATTTCACATTCTTTCATCTCTGTTTATTATTGTATTAGTTTTCAATTTTCTTCGAAGTAACAGTATAAATACTAACAGTGATCTATCGATGGATATAAATTACAATAATTATAATTGCTTTTGTGTTGACCATCCAAATAATGAATTGGTTTCTGGGTTTTCAGTGATTCATCAAAATATTAGAAGCATGAGAAAAAATTTCGATGAACTTTTGTCTCATCTTGCATCTTGTGATCACCTACCTGATATTATTTTCTTATCGGAAAAATGGATATATCAATTTGAAATTTCCAATTATTCCATTCCAAATTATATTTTTGTAGCGGCATGCAATGATTTATATCCTGCCGGAGGAGTTGCAGCTTTTTATAGAAGTGACATCTCATGTGAAACAATATTTCCTAGTTTAAATACCGCTGATTCATTATGCTTGAATATCAAGGTGTCTGGTGTTTTGTATTGCTTTGTTTGTGTTTATAGGTTACATAGTTATACTGCTAATTCTTTTGTGGAAGAGTTTTCTATATTTTTGGAAAGTCAACATTCAAAGAATATGATACTCATAGGTGATTTTAATATCGATCTGCTGTTGGATTCAATCGATACTGATTTGTATTTATCTGCCTTATCTGCTTTCGGTTTTGTATCTTTAGTGAATAAACCTACTCGTATTACACTGGAAGGTTATTCATGTTTGGATCACATATTTATACGTCTTCATAGATATAATAATACTTCTTACAAAACTTTGATTCAAGATCTTAGAATAACTGATCATTTTCTTACTGCTATCCAACTGGACTCAATTGTAAATAGAGCTAAAAATAGCTCTTTTGTTAACCATAACAAAATTGATTATATTGCTCTCAAAAATGCATTGACTTTTGAGTTTTGGGATGAAGCTTATACAGCTGGAGATCCATCTTCTGCTTTTGATTTATTTATTAATAAACTGCAGCTTCATTTAAGAAGTTGTACCTTACTACATGTCAGTAGAGTTAAAAAACTAAGCTGTCTAAAAAAGTGGATGACTCTTCCGTTGTTAGCAAAAATAAACAAGAAAAAAAAGATTTGTATTAGCTTATCTAAACATCCTAATAACTCAAGGCTCAAAAATTATTATAACTCTTTGTGTAAGGAACTAAAGTTACAAATTGCTTCTTGTAAAAATGATTATTATAAAAAAAGATTTGATGATAGTTGTGGTAATCCTAGGAAAGAATGGTCGATTGTTAATGATATTCTCAATGTTAACAAATCCAGTATGGACATAATAATCAATAACAATGATGCACAAATTTTTGAGCCCATTGAAATTGCGAACTTATTTAATAATTTTTTCTCCAATGTTTCCCATTTTGTCAGTAACTCGTCAACCTCAATCAATTGTCGTCACTGTATAACTGGTATAGAGGATGATAACTTTCAACAAACCAGCTTCTTTTTTCAACCGTTTACGGCGTTTGAAATTAATAACATTATAATGAAAATGAAAAATTTGAACTCCTCATCGATGGACGCAATTTCTAGTCAATGTTTAAAAATAATATCATTTTACATTTCTGATGTTTTGAGCTTTATTTTTAATTTCAGTGTTCAGAGAGGTATTTTTCCTGAAGCACTGAAACTTGCACTTGTAATACCACTTCATAAGAAAGGTGACACTTCAAACCTTAATAATTACCGACCCATTTCGCTTCTTTTAAATTTCTCTAAAATTTTCGAAAAAGGTATAAAGTCAAGAATGGTTTCTTTTCTTGATAAAACTAGTTTCTTCAGTGATCTTCAATTTGGGTTTCAAAGTGGAAGATCTACAGAAGATGCTCTCTTGAAGCTCTGTAGTGAAATTAGCCAAAGCTTAAATGATTCTTTAACTCCTGCAGTTTTATTTATTGATATAACTAAGGCCTTTGACATGGTTAATCATGAGCTTTTATTAAGCAAATTATATAAAGCAGGCTTTAGAGGTTTCATGTACGACTGGTTCGCATCGTACTTATATAATCGTTGCCAGGTAGTTAAAATCAAAAATAGCATCAGTTCTAGAAATATCGTTAACATAGGCGTCCCGCAAGGGTCAGTTTTGGGCCCAATACTTTTCATTGTGTTTATCAATTCTTTATTTCTTCAACCTTTCAAAGGTAAATTGACTGCTTTTGCTGATGATACAGCGTTGTCTTACTCAGACTCTAGCTGTCTTAATTTATGTTCTTTCATGAATAATGATTTGGAAATTTTAAGAAAGTGGTTTCACTTGCATAAACTTGTTATAAGTAGGAAAACAAAATTCATGTTGTTTAATCTAAATGGTAACATATGTGAAGATTTACCTTTACTTTATCATTCACCGTGTTGTCCTAGATTTCCCTTTGATCACTTTTGTTCTTATAACTCAATACCTGCTTATAATACGACAAAACTGTGCTCAGATAATTGTTTTGTGATTGAAAGAGTTAATAGTTTTAAATATCTTGGCATCATTTTGGATGTAAAACTTTGTTGGAAAGAGCATACTTATTATTTGAAGCAATACTTAAACAACGTTGTTAGACAATTTTACCATCTTAGGTTGTATTGTCAACTTCCAGTTCTAAAGTCAGTTTACAATGGCTTAATACAATCTAAGCTTCAATATGGGTTATCTTGCTGGGGTGGTACGCATGCAAACAAATTAGATCCTCTTTTTGTTAAACAAAAACATGCCATTAGGATTATGTTTAAAGTACATCGACGCACACCTAGTTTCGAACTTTTCAAAAAGCTGAAAATTCTTCCCCTAAGACATCTATATGTTTACAAAGTACTTAAAATTTTCATTGATAACTCAGGATACAATGTTACTAGGTTTTATTCGAGCCTCAACCTAAGGGTTAACACCATGAACTTAGTCAATGTTCCTAGGATTAATAAAACACATTTTGCTCGCTTTTATTTGGCTAATGCTCCTCGTCTGTTTAACAAACTCCCAGATGATCTTAGATGCATAAGAGTTAGAAGTTCTTTTCTTAATAAAACGAAAACCTGGCTTTTTTCAATAGACCATTCTCAAATGCTGCACAGCATTTTAAGCCCAACAGCTTAACTGTTTGCTTTCTTTGGTTTCCTTTTTCTTAACTTTGAAGGTCTCTTACTTTCCATTTGATCATGCTTCTTTTATTGTTTTTGTTTTCATTGTTACTTTGAAGTTTTTACTTTTTACTATAGAATATAATATAAAAATACAATATTTCCAAATTATAAACTTTTTTTTTTTCTTTTTTACTTCTAGTTCCCCATCAATAAATTTTGATTTAAACTTTAAATTAATTTGTATTGAGCATTTGCTAATTGTCTTTATGACAACAAAATGCTTGTATCTATTTCTTGTTAAATACCTTTTACTTTTTGTATATTTTTTATAAACCGGCTTGTATTGAAATTGTATTTATCATGAAATAAAGAATTTAAATAAATAAATTAAATAAATAAAATAATTTATTCCCATAACATAATTGAACACAAAGAAGACGACATTTTATATTGCCTCGAAAAATTCTGCGTCACAAACGTAAAAAAAATGTACAAAGTTGAAAGTGCCTCTATTCTTACTTTTGATCCACCGCAGCAATCTAAGGAAATTAAAATCGGTTGGCAAATTTTAGTTGTTGATCCTTATTACCAAAACCCAATGATCTGTAAAAAGTGCCAACGTATTGGACAAACGCTAGATCATTGCCGAGAAACAACAAGTTTGTGTGCCACTTGTGCAAAAACATGCCCACATGAAGGAGAATGCGAAAGATTAGTTTGCGTCAGTTGTATGTCATCGGGACATTCGTCAAAAGACCGATCATGCCTCGTTTTTATCAAAGAAAAAACATCAATGATAATAAATACCAAGAAACGAAGCACAATTAAATAAGCCAAAGAAGAAAACGACAGGTCAGGACACTTATATACATATCACATTTCAGTTCCTACATACTAAAGTGGGCATTACAGTTCGGGGTTAACCTGGGTCTCAACCAACATTCTTCTGTTTCGATTTCGATTTCGGGCGAGCTCTCTCCAGTTTTGCACTCTAAGTTGGTTGAGGTTTTCATCCACTTGATTGCGCCACCTAAGACGAGGTCTTCCCCTTCCGCGATTTCCCCGCAATTTCCCCGCAATGTGCTTTCGAAAACCCGTCGGGCCGGAGCGTTTGGGTAAATCCGCTCTACATGACCCAATTATCGTAGCCTTGCGATGCGTACTCTTCTGGCTATGCCTTGTCGCGGTACAGCTCATACAGTTCGTTGTTGTATCTTCTTCTCCACACATTGTCTTCGCATACGGGACCAAAGATCATTCTGAGAATTTTTCTTTCGAAACGAACAAGGGTTTCCTCATCCGCTTTCTTATACATGGTAACCTTGGTTTTTCTGGAGAGGGTTTCGTTTCTCAATTGCCAAAGAAGCAAAGGTTGGCAAGAGTTATTCTCCGTTTGATATCCGCACTGATGTTGTTTTCCCTGTCTATAGCGGATCCTGTTCTACCTCGATGTAATATCTGTCTATTGTGACGTTTTGTCCAATTCGTCGATATTCTGTGTCCTTGTTTGATGAATGACAACATGTACTTCGTTTTGCCCTCATTAACCATCAAACCCATTTTTGCCGCTTCTGTTTCAATGCCAGCAAAAGCACCTATGACATCACGCTTTTTTCTTCCCATTACGTCAATATCGTCTGCATAGGCGAGTAATTGTACAGACTCTTGGAAGATTGTTCCTCTAGTGTTGACGTTTGAGTTTCTTACAATCTTTTCAAGTATGATGTTGAAGAATCGCATGACAGTTTATAGCCTTGCGTAAAACCTTTTTTGACATCAAAGGTCTCGGTGAATTCTAGAAAATAGACATGGATCTGTACAGCTCGTCTCTGTTAATGCTGTCATACGCAGCCTTGAAATAGATATAGAGATGGTGAATATCGATATTATACTCTCGGGTTTTTGCCAAGATCTGCCGTAATGTGAAAATGTGGTCTATTGTTTACTTCTCTGGTCTAAAACCACATTGATAAGGACCTATCAAGTTGTTGACGTGGGGTTTCAGACGTTCACATATTACAGCAGACAAGATCTTATAAGTCCCTCTTTAATTGGCGCAATTGTGAGGGTCTTCCATCTTTAGGATCGGGCATACGATACTGAGGTTCCATTCATCGGACATGCTTTCTTCCGACCATATCATGCAGATCAGCTGGTGTATGCTCCTTTCCAACTGGTCTCAAGCTGCCTTGAAAAATTCGGCATCAAGTCCATTGGCACCTGCAGTCTTATTTGATTTAAGTTTGCATATGGCAAGCTTAACTTCTTCTAGGTCGGGAGGACGGCATTCTTGATCATCGTCCAAGCTGAATGGCGCAATCTGCCTGACAGCGGAATTTGTGTCCTCATCGCCGTTAAGCAGTCTGCAGAAGTGCTCTTCCCATATTCTCAGTAGCTCTACTACTATGTTTCCCTGCTGGTCTTGTGATGCTTCTTTTGCGAGGCTGGGGTATACTCAGGGTGTCCAGGGTCTACCCAAAGAAGCTTCGTAAGACTTGGGCTTCGGCGGTCCAACTTCTTTAGTAAATGACAACGAAGAGACGGTTAGGTAATTTATAAGTAAGCTTAAATTTATTTTTACAACGTCTCTCAGGATATAATTTATAAGTTTAACAATTTTATTATGATTTTCACAATGTGAGGTTGAAAGATGTCTTGACCATAGTCCGCTTCTGATGCTGGTCCTTGGAATGGCTGATATTCTCTGGGGTATCGACGATGTTCCTTCGGGTCCATACACGGTATTATATTATGGCATTGGTTTCCTCTGTTTGGCAGCGGCGAATGTCTATCTGCGTTAGGCAGGGCACTCTGTCGGCGGCGGCGGATTTCGTAGCAGATGTCTGCGTCGGGTGGTAGGCAGAACAACTTATCGGCGGCGGCGGACTGCGTGGGAAGTGCCTGCGTTGTTTAGCACGGCAGAGCAATTTATCGGCGTTGGCGGACTTCGTAGGAAATGTATGCGTCTACTTAGAGGGAAAACACTCTGTCGGCGGCGGCGGATTTCGTAGCAAAGGTCTGCGGTCGTGATACGGGCTTTCTTTTATAAATGGTCATTTTGTTCGGCAACAATGTAGTTGCCTTGGAAATCTTGGTAAATCCAAACGCTCGGCAAAACAAACCGTAACGAATAGATCCGCAGGTAACGAAAACGTACACGCCCGGCAAAACAAACCGCGACAATGTAGTTACCTTAAAAATCTAAGTGACTCTATACGCCTGGCAAAACAAACCGCAACGAATAGATCCGCAGGTAGGGAAAACGTACACGCCCGGCAAAACAAACCGCAACAATGTAGTTACCTTTGAAGAGACTATATAAGTCAAAGCAGAGAAAGAATATCTTTCGTGTGGACGAGAAAAAGTAATAGTACGTTAGAAGCATAAAAGCCCATAAATCTTTTTCTGAATTATAGTGATTAACTCACTTCTATTAATAGATTTTTCTACTACAACTAAATGCGAGTCGTAAGGCAGTGACAATATTGCATACAAAAAATCGGATGGGGATTACCAATGTATTTCCCCATAAGGAAATGCACACCAAGTGATAAGGCATGAAGAAGTAAATAGTATTTGGCCTTGGAACAAAATTTCATTGTGCAATTTGATGGCGTGTGGGTATATGTAAAAAAGGAAACACGTACAGTGTTTTTTCACAGATCCCCCCTTCTTTGAAAGACGAGAACCCTCTCGTCTCAGCGTCCTTTGGCACTGACTGGAGGAGTTCTTGTATGTTTTTCTGTTTTGAGGGACTTAAATTCTGCCCTTCCTTTTTTTTGTGTATTTATTATTTTTTTTTCATAGTTTTTTTTTTTTTTCTTTTTTTTTATATCTTGTTTTCTTTTTGTTTTTTTTCTTTTTTATATTTTATCTTTTTTTTTTTCCTTTTTATTATTTCTTTTCGTAAACGTTATAAAAACAACCAAAATAATCCTGTACTCAAGCGTTATAAAAAAAACAATTTTTTTCAATAACCAAAATAACCCTATATTCAAGCAAAAACTAAATCCTATCCTGAGAGAACTATAAGCAAAAAAAAAACCAAATCCGGTCGTCCTCCGGTCGCAACAAAATAAATGTGATCGTCCTACGATCGTAGTAAGGAAAATTTGACCCCGCTAGGCCTAACGTTTCCGCAGCTCCATCGGGACAACCTTGTTCCTACCCTGGAACGACAACCTTGCCTCGGTTCCGGTAGCTCGGTAGAACACGGATGTGATTCCCTGGAACGGGTCTGCTGCTGGGTTCCTCTGTCGCTCGGCTCGCCTTCGTTGGGTCTTGGTGAGCCCCCAGGTGAGCGGCGGCTGTGAGCGTTTCTCCGGCTCTGGATCTAGTTTGGACATGCTGGCGCCTCTTGCGCTAGCTGTATCCGCTTCGGCATCCGGGGACCTAGGGCTCTGTGGCCCGGGCATGGTCGCGGCCTCTTTGATCGGTGGTCATAAACGGGGATCCAATCGGTGCAACTTGTTGGCAGTTGGGCCCCTCAAAACGTCGCGAACGATTAAACGGCGTACGTCGTCCATTGGTGGTAAGTCGATCTCATGTAGTTTCCAAGGGGTCGTTGCCACCGTCGGCGGGAGCTCACTAGGAGTTGCTCGTCGCAGCTCGTTCAGTTGGCGTTCGTCCCATAAAGCGCTGGCCTTGTCTCGCACCAATTTTACTTGGCTCATCTGTACCTCGGGGCCAGGCGGTGGCCGGATGAGTACGGCGGATGGATGAGCGGGTTTACACGTTACCCGTCTGGTTGTGGCCGTATTGGTTAACGCAGCTTGCACCAACTGTAAGACGACCGGGCGGTCTCCGGGGTGCGGTCGACAGGGCTGGGTTGGCTTCCTTTTGCACGGGTTGTCGGGTGAAGTAGGCTGAGGCCTTTGCCTCGGTTGCTTGCCGCGGTCCATTATGTTCGATCGGGTCGGTTGTTTTGGTATAATATTTTCTTTATTTTTCCAAAAAGCTCCGCGTCGCTCGGTGGTCGATGGTCGAATGAATTTTTCTCTGTTTGCATTTATCTGCGCAATATCAGTTGCGCAGTTGTCATCTCCACTACCTGCATTTTCTGTTGTTGCGCTCCCTTTTAAATCTCGTAGATGCGCTCGGGTCGTGGCAGCTGTGTCTTTGCGAATTCCTGGTCTACGTAGCACGACTATAACGGGAGAAACAAATTTTATGACCTCGTATGGTCCTTCATACTTTGGTGCTAGTTTCTCCGTGAAGTGTTTCGCGGCAGATGATATTACACGGTCTCTTTTATGCACACGCTCTCCGATACATGGTGGTACCCGTGGCGCAATGGTTAGCATGTCCACCTGCTAACCCAGAGGTTCGAGGTTCGAATCCCAGCAGAGGCAAAATGCAAAAATGTTTTTCCACGGGTATCGCCTTTCGCGAGGAATTGGCAAGTCCTCCGTTAGTAAATTCATTGCCATGAAAAGCGCATTCTCAATTAGCCTTTCGGAACCGGCGAAAAATTGTAGGTCCCCTCCATTCCCTCACAAGGCATGGTTGTGAGAAATGCGCTAGGCCCAGGGGCTCCTCGCTCTGTTGCGCCACCCTATTTATTTTATTTTATCTCCGATACATGGGCAACAGGGGCGGTGTCTCAAATTGTAATATTTTGCCTGTGTTTGGGAGGCGCGTTGGATATTCATTTTGGCTAGTGAAAATAATGTTCGCATACGTTCTGTGCGCAGATTCGAGAGGAGTATTCGGGGATATGTCAGACAGTAAATGGCCTGGTACCCGCAACTCTCGTCCGAAATTGAGGAAGGCAGGAGAAAATCCAGTTGATTCGTGGCGGCTGGTATTGAGTGCAAAAGTCAGTTCGGGAAGGTGCTCATCCCATCTTCTTTGGTCGCCTTGAGTATATTGGGCGATCATGGTTCTTAATACCCGATTCACACGTTCGGTATAATTTTCTTGGGGGGGTGTATGGCGCGGTCAAGCGGTGTGTAGTATCTAACTCTGATAGGAATCCTGTGAATGGTCGGCTCGTAAATTGACTCCCGTTGTCTGATATGAAGGTGCGAGGCACTCCGAACCGAGTGATAATTCGCTCGCGAACTGCTTTTATCAGACCGGTGGCGGTCGCGGCATGCAGAGGGACCACTTCTACCCATTTCGAAAATTTGTCTACCATCACCAACAACATAGTGTTGCCTCTGGTTGACCGCGGCAGTGGTCCTATGAAGTCGGCGCAAACGACGTCCCAAGGAAAATTGGATGGGGTAGTGTGCATCGTTCCACTAGGCTTCTGCTGTGAAGGTCTAAATTGTATGCACACTTGACATTGTTGAACGTACTTGGCGATGTCTCGTCACATGCCCGGCCAGTTATAGTGTTGCATAATCCGAGCGGTCGTTTTTGCGACTCCTAGATGTCCAGCGGTCACTACGTCGTGATTCTAAAACAAAATCTTGTTGCGGTCGGCGGTCGGCACGCATACCTTCCATTCAGGTTTGTTCGGGTCGGCGGCAGGATTGGTGGAGGTGAATCGGCGGTATAGCAGTTCGTTTTCTATTTTGTATTCGGGATACCGGTCAGGAATAGGAATGAGGCGTACTTGCTCCTTCCGGCTTGTTGCCCAATCGGGATTGGCGTCACGGGCGACGGCGATTCGGTCTGGCTCCGAGATAGGCAGGGGATCCCGGGACAGCGCGTCTGCTACGACGTTGAGTGCGCCTTTACGATATTGTATAGTAAAATCGTATTGTTGCAACTCTAACGCACATCGGGCCAGCCTCCCTGACGGATTTTCCAACGAATGCAACCACTTGAGCGAATGGTACGGTCTCATCTTCCTGATCCCCCACAGGATCGCCAAGCACTCTTTCTCAGTGGCCGCGTATTTGCCCTCTAGTTCCGTCAACGTACGGCTAGCGTATGCGATAACCTTTTTCGTGCCCTTCCAAGTTTTGTGTTAACACCACTCCTAGTCCCGTTTGACTGGCATCGGTTTGTAACGTGAACTGTTGCGTAAAATCTGAACAGGCCAATACCGGGGCTTCTGTTAAACGTCGTTTCAGGGTCTCAAATGCTTCTTGTTGCTCATGCGTCCAATTCCACTTCACGGCCTTCTTCAACAGATGAGTAAGAGGGGCAGCCACGGTGGAGAAATCTTGGATAAATCGGCGGTACCATGAGCAAATTCCTAGGATCCTTCGGAGTTCTCGGAGACTAGTAGGAGCTTTCAAACCGCGGACGGTGGCAACCTTGTCTGGATCGGTATGGATACCTTCCTTCGATATCACGTGCCCAAGGTATTTCAGGCTGGGTCTGCAGAAGTGGCATTTGTCTAAATTTATCCTCAGGTTCGCTTCCCTAAGGCGGCGGAACACTTCTTTCAAATGTGTAAGTTGTTCATCAAACGTTTTACTTAAAACGATGATGTCATCTAAGTACACTAGTACATGGTCTTGCATATCGGGGCCGAAAACCTCATCCATAGCTCTCTGAAAGGTCGCCCCGGCCGAGTGTAGGCCGCAAGGCATGACATTCCATTCGTAGAGGCCACGGTCGGGCACGGTAAAGGCGGTGTATGGGCGGCACTCAGGTTTTAAGGCGATCTGCCAGTAGCCTTGCTTTAGGTCGATGGTAGACATGAACCGGGCCCCTCGCAACTTATCCAAAATGGCGGTGATATATGGAAGGTGGTAAGCATCTTTAAATGAGATTTCATTCAACTGTTGAAAGTCTATGCATACGCGCCAAGATCCCTCTTTTTTTCGAACCAGCACCACCGGCGAACTGTACGGGCTTTTTGAAGGACTGATCTTACCGGACTGTAGCAAGTCATCGATTTCCTCGTCGACAATTTTCTGCATTGCGGGATTGCGCGGATAGAACCGCTGTTTAAAAGGCTCGGTTGTTTTCAGGCGTATGTTATGCGGGGCGACGCGACGGTTGATATACCTTTTATTTCTTTGAACTTCGGGATTTCCTCTTCTAAAAACTCTTGTAATTTTGCATCTTGGTGGTGGGTATCGGCGTCCGACACTGCACGTACTCGCGTGGTCTCAGCCGGGCTCGAGGGGCATCCTATCTTTAGCGAGCATCCGGCCTTTCCCAGGAGGTCCATCCCCAGGATGGCGTCTTCTGCCAAGGTAGGTAGAAAAATGGCTTCTCCCTGCACCATTCTCCCATTCAGATTCAGCGACAGGACGTAGTGTTCGGACGTCACGGCTGTTCGCCCATCGGCGAATTGCACAGCGTGCGGTTGATCTCTCCTTGCCGCTCCAAGCCGGCAACATTCTTCCCGCAAGTCGGGGCCGATGAAAGACCGTGAAGACCCGGTATCAACTAAAGCGTAGTACGTTCGGTCACCAGCCTCGATATGGACGAACAGTCGGGGGTCGGTGGGACTGATGGGGCCAGGCTGGCCGAGGACGGCGTTGGAACTCTGGTGACAAGGGCAATCCTTGGTGAGGCGTCCGTCCTCCCCACAGTATGAACAGAACAATCTGAAAGGGCGTCGGCAATCTTTCTAATTATGCCCCTCTGCTTGCATTGCCAGCAGTGCGTGTTTCTATCGTACGTGGTGGTAGGTTGCGGTATCGGTGTTCGTGGCATGACGGCTTGACGTGGAAAAGCAGGTGAAGGAGGCTGCACCTGTAGTCGAGGGACGGGTGCGTTTTGGTACGAGTATTGCTGGTAACTCGGGGCAGGGCGCTGGCTACGATCTTCTTTTCGCACGAACTCGTATTCTTCCGCGAGATCCATCAACTCGTCCAAGGTCGTAAACTCCATACGTTTAACGTAAAGGCGGTACTCAGGCCGTAATCCGTCATAAATGCGGTCTACGTTATCCTCGATTGTCATGCGCGGATGCTGCCGAATCAAATACTGAGAGGAACGTACGTAGTCTTTCGCCTTCTCCTTGGGGCCTTGTCTTTTGTGCATTATCTCGTCTTCGAACTTATGGAAATAACGTGCTGGCAAGAAATGACGAAGGAAGGCCTGGCGAAACACTGCCCAAGTTGTTAAGGCGTCTCGGTTAATCCTAAACCACTCTAGAGCCGTGCTGCGGAAAATCTCGGGAAGTGTCCGGAGCATGTCGTTTAATGGTATCTCGTAACACACCGCCAGGTCCTCGATTCTTTCCAAGAATTCCAATGGTTTTCCGGAGCCATCGAATCGGAACCCCCATTTGCGGTCGCTATTCATTAGTTCCGCTTCGAAACTGCGTCCGAATTGGCCAGGTGGGGGATATGTGGATGTGGCGGGGTAGGTACGGGTGCCGTCTTGTCGCTCGACCTGCAGAGGGGCGGAGGCTGCTCGTTCGAATCTGGCGGGGGGAACATAACTAGTTGTTCGGGAAGACGTGGGTGCGGTCGTGGCTGGTTTTTGGAACAGTGGAACCTGGAGTCTGCTTTGGAATAATTTCTGCTGCTTGTGTTCCGACGTGGACGGCGGTATATGCGATCCAGTAGCATGGTTTTCCTCGTCCGAAGGATCGGCATTATTCCTTTCTTCCACCTTGTCTTCCCACTCAGCGCACAAATTCTGTGTTGAGCGGTGCATACGGGCTTCTTTTAGGTGACGACTCAGACGTTGGCGTAGCTCCTGAACCGTTCCACTAGTGTCTTGCCCACGTTGCGTCAGTGTCTCTATCAGTTCGGGCTTCTTCAGGAAATATATGAAACCTAAGTTTTGGAAGGGACTCGGATTCTCCTCGAGTTCCTGGGCATCGTTTTCAGATCCTTTCGGGTCGGTGTCGGCAAGCATCTTGGAAGCTGGTTGGTCAGGTTTCGGTGTCGGTCGGTGGACTCTGCGTAAATTCCTGGACAGGTTCGGTAACCGGTTGAACTTTCTGCAGGTCCCTGCTCGGGCGCCAATGTTGTGCGTTTATGTGCACACGATATATGCGCGTGTCAAGCGACGAATTCCACTCGTCACTTGATACGCCGCAATGTGATCTTGTGCACATCATCACACCATAATTTTCCCACGAATAATTTCCCATGAATAATTTGCTGACTCTTCTTCATGTATGAATAATTTGCTGACTCCTCTTCATGTATGAATGTGGAGTCATAGTTTTAGTTTCTAGAGTTAGTTACTTAAAAGACACAGAACAATAAAGATTAAAATAAAGAATCCGCAATGACTTTTATTATTACAACACTGTAAAGACTTTTTTATTATTACATGGCGACCGTGACAGCTGCAATCTTCAACAAATGGAAGTATTGAGTGAAGTAAAGAAAGTGTGTAGTAAAAAAAAAAAAAAAAAAAAAAAAAAGCTCTCGTATACTGAATCATTGAAGAGATCAACCTGTAATAATTAATCCAAAAAGAAAAAACCCAAAAGATGAGAGTGAATAAAGTTATTGATAAGCGAGATGGTGTTAGTTGTTAATTACATAGTTGCGATGATGATTGTTAAAAAAAAATAATTGAAAAAGAAGTGAAAGAAAAGTTAGGAAGTGATAACGATGTTTCCTTGCCTAATTAACTAATAATATTTGTTAACGCTTTTACTTGTGACATCAACTACCTACCAATACCAAACAATCCACCCACCGTATTTGATAAATCGCTACCATAAGGATTTTCCAAAGACGGTTAGACGGACAACCGCATTGCTGAAGTGATTACGATGTTTCCTTACCTAATTTACGAATAATATTTGTTAACGCTTCTACTTGTGACATCAACTCACTGCCAAGCAATCCATCCATCGTATTTGATACATCGCTACTCAAAGGATTTTCCAAAGATGTTTAGTAAATGGACGTTTAGTAAATGGACAATGCTGTAAGCCTTTTGTATTTTTTGTTATTATTTTTTTTAACATCTCTGAACTAGTGAGTAAAGAATGAAGAGTTTGTTTTAATTTTAATGAAAATTATTCTAGTTATGACTTGTAGTGCCATGTATATTTAGCAAATGACAGTCAGTCACACACACAGTCAATTGCAATAGCCGTAAGTTCATTAGAAAAAATAAAGAGTATGTAATCCAAACATTGATGAACATATTAATACAAAAATCCCAAGATTTTTTTTCAAATATGTTAAAAGAACGTATAACTTTCAATTTTAGCTGTAACTTTAATGAACATTGTAGCATATAAAAACAAAAAGAATTAGTAAAAATGTCGAACGAACTGGAGGTCATATACCTGAAGGTAACGGGACATGGTAGAATGGTTGGCTTCTTAATGAAGAAGTACACAACACTAAAGAAGCTGATGATCGCTTATTGCGAGCGCAGACGTCTACCCATGGATGCCGTTGATTTTCGGTACAATGGACGTATAATCAAGGAATACGACACACCAAATACACTAGAAATGGAACAGGGTAGTACTATTAAAGTCCACCTAGAACAGGCGGATGGTGGCTCATATTTACGTTTACGTTTACGTTTATAAATAATAACAATTCCTCATACACTAAATTTAACAAGATCTCAGAACAAACAACAACGACAAAACTATTGACCCGTGTCCTCTGTACAAACAGGAGTACAGAAGTCGCGTACATAAGCAAAAATACACACCAACAAAGACGACTTCATTTTTATTCCCAACCAAGAAATAAAACATGGCATCTATGTTGCAAATACAATAGCAACATCACAATTTGCATTAGTCCGTCTACTAAATACAACCGATACTGACCAACTGGCCAGCCTAAGTAACTTAAAATATGAAACACTTTCAAACTATGATGTGGTCCACACTAATCAAAATAGTAGAACAGAAGCAGTTCTAAATCAACTAGAGAAGAATTTTCCGCCCCAATTCAAAAAGCAATTAACAGAAATATGCACCGAATTCAGTGATGTATTCGGATTAGAAACAGAATCAATAACTACAAATAATTTTTATAAGCAAAACTTGAGATTGAAAGATAGCGAACCAGTATATATTAAGAACTACCGGAGTCCTCACAGTCATGTTGAAGAAATTCAAAAACAAGTTAATAAATTAATAAACGACAAAATAGTCGAACCGTCTGTATCTGAATATAATAGCCCGCTTTTACTAGTCCCCAAGAAAGCCCTACCTGGTTCCGAAGATAAAAAATGGAGATTAGTAATCGACTATCGTCAATTAAATAAAAAACTTTTATCCGATAAATTTCCACTCCCAAGAATTGATGACATCCTAGACCAATTGGGTCGAGCTAAATACTTTTCATGTCTCGATCTAATGTCAGGTTTTCACCAAATTGAACTAGAAGAAAGCTCCAGAAATTTAACGTCTTTTTCAACGAGCAATGGCTCATATCGTTTTACGCGACTACCTTTTGGTTTAAAAATAGCCCCAAATTCATTCCAGAGAATGATGACCATAGCTTTCTCTGGACTTGAACCTTCACAAGCATTTCTCTAAATGGACGACCTTATGGATATAGGCTGTTCAGAAAAACATATGCTTAAAAATCTAACAAATGTTTTTAACACATGTAGAAAATACAATTTAAAATTGCATCCACAAAAATGTTCATTTTTCATGCATGAAGTGACCTTCCTGGGTCATAAATGCACTGATAAAGGAGTATTGCCAGATGACAAAAAATATGACGTCATCAAAAATTATCCAGTCCCACACGACGCGGATAGCGCTAGACGATTCGTTGCATTCTGCAACTATTACAGACGATTTATTAAAAATTTCGCCGATTATTCACGGCACATAACGAGGTTATGTAAAAAGAATATTCCTTTTGAGTGGACAGATGATTGCCAAAAAGCATTTCAATATTTGAAAAATAAATTAATTGAACCAAACCTATTACAATACCCAGATTTTAAAAAAGAATTTTGCATAATAACTGATGCAAGTAAACAAGCACGTGGAGCGGTTCTAACCCAAAACCATAACGGAATTCAACTCCGAATAGCTTATGCATCACGTTCATTCACAAAAGGTGAAAGCAATAAAAGCACAACAGAGCAAGAGCTCACAGCCATTCACTGGGCCATAACACATTTTCGACCATATATATATGGCAAACATTTCATAGTGAAAACAGATCACAGACCACTCACGTATTTATTCTCCATGACAAACCCAAGCTCAAAATTAACACGCATGAGGCTAGAATTAGAAGAGTATGACTTCACAGTTGAATACCTAAAGGGAAAAGACAATTTCGTGGCAGATGCCCTGTCTAGGATAACAATATCCGAGCTCAAAGACTTACAAGCTAAAGTCCTGAAAGTCACTACCAGGCACCAAAGTAAACAGAAAAAATCCTGCGCAGGAGAAAAACAAGTAGATCTGCATAAGCAATCTCTTGACATTGCTTCTAAGCCCAAAGTATTTGAAGTCATTTTCAATGACGAAGTACGAAAAGTAGTGACCTTGCGAATAACCGATTCCTTATGTTTATTTAAACGAGGGAACAAAATTATAGCAAGAATTGTAGTTAAAGATTTATATACCAATGGAACTCTAGATTTAGGTCAGTTCTTCCAAAGGCTCGAAACAGAAGCCGGTATATTAAAAATCAAAAACTCAAAGTGGCACCGTGCGAAAAGATATTTGAATTCATTTCAATTGAATCTTTCAAAAAAATGGGCAACAAAATACTAAAATCATTACGAGTAGCGCTACTCAAGCCGGTGACCCAGATAAAAAATAAAAAAGATCAAGAAGCAATACTGTTTACGTACCATGACGATCCAATTACAGGAGGTCATACAGGCATAACTAAAACGCTAGCAAAAATAAAAAGACATTTTTATTGGAAAAATATGACACGTCATATTAAAGAACACGTAAAAAGATGCCACAAATGCCTGACGTCGAAAACAACGAAACATACAAAAACACCCCTAATAACAACAGATACACCTACATATGCTTTTGACAAGGTAATAGTTGATACAATTGGTCCTTTACCTCGATCAGAGAATGGCAACCAATATGCAGTCACTTTAATTTGTGACCTTACAAAATATTTAGTAGCCGTCCCAGTTGCGAATAAAAACGCAAACACAATTGCAAAAGCAATATTCGAATCTTTTATTCTGAAGTACGGTCCAATGAAGACGTTCATTACGGACATGGGAACAGAATACAAAAATTCTATTATAAATGACTTGTGCAAATATTTAAAAGTAGATAATATAACGTCTACAGCACATCACCACCAAACCGTTGGAACAGTAGAAAGGAGCCATAGAACTTTTAACGAATATATTCGTTCCTATATATCCGTTGACAAAACAGATTGGGATGTTTGGCTTCCATTCTTCGTTTACTGTTTCAACACGACACCCTCTATGGCACATAATTATTGTCCATACGAACTAGTTTATGGTAAGCAAAGTAATTTACCAACAAAGTTTAATTCAATAGATAAGATAGATCCTATATATAATGTAGATGACTACGCTAAGGAAGTAAAATTTAGATTAGAAACAGCATATAAGAGAGCTAAAATACTATTAGAAGTAAATAAAGCTAAAAATAAAGATTATTACGATAAAAAAATAGTTGGTCTCGATTTAAAGTTAGGAGATAAAGTTATGCTAAGAAACGAATCAGGTCATAAGCTGGACACAGTTTATTTAGGCCCCTTTGAGGTCATAGAAATAGAGAACAATAACAACATAGTTATAAGGACAAATAAAAATAAGAAACAGAAAGTTCATAATAATAGGTTAAAAATATATAATACTTAAGAGTTTTCATGGAATCGTTCTGATCAGCCTTTTTCAACCAAAAAAAAAAAAAAATATATATAAACAACCAACTTGTTTTTTTAAAATAACTTTTTAAAATTATTTTTTCTTCTTTCCTTGTCTAAACTTCATGTTAAGCATACATATATTTCGATTTTTTTTTATATATACATATGTTAAAAGAATAATTGCTGTGAGAAAAAAAAAAGAATAAATAAATAAATAATGGTCAAATTAAATAATGTTGAAAAAAAAAATGTATTACTTAAAATATATGAAATAAAAATATATTTGTTTTTAATTTGTTAATCATTAAGATTTATGTACAATTAAAATAACTCCATTTAATTACGTTATTTCTTAAAAAAGGGAGGTATAGTGCGTTTATGTGCACACGATATATGCGCGTGTCAAGCGACGAATTCCACTCGTCACTTGATACGCCGCAATGTGATCTTGTGCACATCATCACACCATAATTTTCCCACGAATAATTTCCCATGAATAATTTGCTGACTCTTCTTCATGTATGAATAATTTGCTGACTCCTCTGTATGTATGTATGAATGTGGAGTCATAGTTTTAGTTTCTAGAGTTAGTTACTTTAAAGACACAGAACAATAAAGATTAAAATAAAGAATCCGCAATGACTTTTATTATTACAACACTGTAAAGACTTTTTTACTATTACACCAATTTGTGATGCTTCTTTTGCGAGGCTGGGGTATACTCAGGGTGTCCAGGGTCTACCCAAGGAAGCTTCTTAAGACTTGGGCCTCGGCGGTCCAACTTCTTTAGTAAATGACAACGAAGAGACGGTTAGGTAATTTATCAGTAAGCTTAAATTTATTTTTACAACGTCTCTCAGGATATAATTTACGAGTTTAACAATTTTATTATGATTTTCACAATGTGAGGTTGAAAAATGTCTTGACCATAGTCCGCTTCTGATGCTGGTCCTTGGAATGGCTGATCTTCTCTGGGGTATCGACGATGTTCCTTCGGGTCCATACACGGTATTATATTATGGCATTGGTTTCCTCTGTTTGGCAGCGGCGAATGTCTATCTGCGTTAGGCACGGCACTCTGTCGGCGGCGGCGGATTTCGTAGCAGATGTCTGCGTCGGGTGGTAGGCAGAACAACTTATTGGCGGTGGCGGACTGCGTGGGAAGTGCCTGTGTTGTTTAGCACGGCAGAGCAATTTATCGGCGTTGGCGGACTTCGTAGGAAATGTATGCGTCTACTTAGAGGCAAAACACTCTGTCGGCGGCGGCGGATCTCGTAGCAAAGGTCTGCGGTCGTGATACGGGCTTTCTTTTATAAATGGTGGTTTTGTTCGGCAACAATGTAGCTGCCTTGGAAATCTTGGCAAATCCAAACGCTCGGCAAAACAAACCGTAACGAATAGATCCGCAGGTAAGGAAAACGTACACGCCCGGCAAAACAAACCGCGACAATGTAGTTACCTTGGAAATCTAAGTGACTAAACGCCCGGCAAAACAAACCGCAACGAATAGATCCGCAGGTAAGAAAAACGTACACGCCCGGCAAAAAAAACCGCAACAATGTAGTTACCTTGGAAATCTAAGTGACTCTAAACGCCCAGCAAAACAAACCGCAACGAATAGATCCGCAGGTAAGGAAAACGTACACGCCCGGCAAAACAAACCGCAACAATGTAGTTACCTTGGAAATCTAAGTGACTCTAAACGCCCGGCAAAACAAACCGCAACGAATAGATCCGCAGGTAAGGAAAACGTACACGCCCGGCAAAACAAACCGCAACAATGTAGTTACCTTGGAAATCTAAGTGACTCTAAACGCCTGGCAAAACAAAGCGCAACGAATAGATCAGCAGGTAAGGAAAACGTACACGCCCGGCAAAACAAACCGCAACAATGTAGTTACCTTTGAAAAGACTATACAAGTCGAAGCAGAGAAAGAATATCTTTCGTGTGGACGAGAAAAAGTAATAGTACGTTAGAAGCATAAAGGCCCGTAAATCTTTTTCTGAATTATAGTGATTAACTCACTTCTATTCATAGATTTTTCTACCACAACTAACTGCGAGTCGTAAGGCAGTGACAATATTGCATACAAAAAATCGGATGGGGATTACCAATGTATTTCCCCATAAGGAAATGCACACCAAGTGATAAGGCATGAAGTAAACAGTATTTGGCCTTAGAATGAAATTTCATTGTGCAATTTGATGGCGTGTGGGTATATGTAAAAAAGGAAACACGTACAGTGTTTTTTTTTGGATGCGGTGGGGTATTAAATTAAATTGTGACGCTTCGTCACAGTCTTTACAGGCTTGAGTTCGGGGCTTGCCACTTTGGCAGGATCTTTTTATCTTTTGGTAAATCTTTCGAATCTCGTTCCTTTCATGGCACCTCTCCTTTTCCTCAAACGAGCGTTTCTCATGCTGCTTCTTTTTCTTTTTGAGAATTTGGTGTTTTTCCCTTCTTTTCTTCATGTAAATCTCGTTATACTGGTCGTAAGTAGCCCTCGTTCATTTTTACAACAGCATTTGACGTCCTTTTTTTTGCTGCATTTGCCTACCTGCATTCTTCACCGAACCATGGGTTTCGTTTTGGTTGCCGAGTGAAACCCAGAACCTCAGAGTCAGTGATTCTGATGGCTTCTTGGCTTTGCTGCCACTGGTCTTCAATGATTAATGCTGGCGGCATAGGATTCAAGGATAATTGAAGGGACACTCGAGAAGGCATTGGCAATCTCTTGCGATTGTAGCTTTCTGACTTCATATCTCTTCACAGAGTTAGTTCGTGCAGGTCGTGAACAAGATATCCTCATTCGTATATTGGCTACAACAAGGTAGTGTGTGACGTGCTTTGCTTTTCCAGCCAGGGTAAAAGCTCACGGCACGCCAGGGTTCTTCCTGAAGAAAGACACGGGAAACTTCAGTTTAATTTAACAACTCTTTATTTCAACAATCCTCTGAATACTAATAGTAATAAACAAATAACAACAATGGTTAGCCCACGTTTTAATAGACTCGGTATATATATGTCCTTGACGCTCTCTAAACGTCGGCAGTGACGGTTTATCGATTGCTTCTCGTGTGGCTTCGGCGGTACTAGCAATAGGCCTCCCAGTTAGACTGCTACTCGGAGTTACAAGGGGGCGACTACAACGGCGGCGGCGGTCGGGGATATCGGCTGTCGGTCGGTTACAGGCTACAGGCTACGATCAAGGGAAGGTCCGCGTCGTCCTCCCTTTTACTGCTGCTCTTGAGGAGATGGTTGCGCTTTGCCTAGCGCCGGCGGAATGAGTCTTGCTGACCTTACTTACTTGCACTTTGCACTTTGCACTTTTTAATAATATTATATAGATACAATTGACTTAAAACTAGGCTTATGACTAACTATTACTAGATTGTTGGCACAGAAGGGGCCTAACTTATTTCTACTGTCAAAAGGGATGGTTTTTATAAAATAAAATACATATTTTTGTCCACTTAATCTATTACATGAAAATAAAAAATAAAATAAAATGGCGTGACTTAAAGTCTTGAAAAATAAAATAAAATAAAAATAATATGAGCTCCATAGCTCATCCTCTGTCGTGTCCACTGTCTGCTTTTTCGTAGAAAGGTCTTCCTTCGTTGAACAATACATCATGGAATCTGGTATCGATGATTGCTCTCGGGAGTAGATACCTATGGCTGGTGTTAATTTCTTCCTGGAGTAGCTGTTGCACTTCTGGGTTGGGGTGTCCTTCGAGGTTCCTCAAGATTCGGCTGGATAGCTCCATCATGTATTTGTCTATTGGTACCATGTCAGCTGCCTCGTATACCATCTTAGTTGGCCAGTACTTCCTCGTGAGGGGGTTCCTATGAAGTCCAGTGCAAACTCTGAGTATTTTCCTCTCGAAGAGCTTGATTTTCTTCATGGTTGACGGTGAGATGGTGAACCAGACCGGGCAGGCATATGTGATGACGGGCCTGATGAGCTGCTTGTACAGGATTAGTTTTGTTGTCTTGCTGAGTCCATACTGCTTCCTTAGTAGAGGATATACCAGGTGAAACGCGAAACTGGCGCGTTTCAAGATAGCTGTGGCGTGTTTGTTGAACTTCATCCGGTGGGTGAAGTTTACACCCAAGTATTTGGCACTGTCCTTTGTTGTTACAACTGTGTTGTCTGGAAATCCGATGGTGACTTTGCTACTCCTTTCCGCGATTCTCCTTCGGGCTCTCGTCCTTGTCTGTGGTGGTCTGAAGCAAATCAGTTCCGTCTTGCTGGCGTTGATCTTCAATCCCCATTTAAGGTAGTACTTTTAGAGATTATTGACGTGCTCCTGCACTCTACGGGCTGCTATCTCAGGCGATGGAGATGTTGAGTAGGTGATGGAGTCATCTGCATACAGCGTAGTCCTTGTGCCTGGTGAGCTTTCTGGTTGGTCTGCGGTGTAGATGTTGAATAGAAAGGGGCCTAACTTTGACCCTTGCGGGACTCCGGCCTTGATGTGTCGTAGTCCTGATTTTTCGCTGGAAACCTGTACAAAAAAGAGGCGATTAGTAAGAAAATTTTGAATTATTTTTACCAAATATCCTGGAAAGCCAAATTCCATTAACTTGTAAATGAGTCCATTGATCCAGACGCTGTCAAATGCCTTTTCGATGTCTATCAAACATGCTACGGTGTTTTCCTTTTTGTTCAATCCCACGGTGGTGTTGCTGTGAAGTCCAAGAAGAGGATGTATCGTCGAGTGTTTGGCTTTGAATCCATACTGGAAGTCAGGTATTATATTTCTTTCCAAGCAGAAATTTTTTACCTTCCTCAGTAATAGACTCTCAAGTACTTTGCTAATACAGCAAAGTAGTGAGATAGGCCTGCAACCTTCCACGGTGTGTCTGTCAGTCTTCTAGGGTACTGGAACAATCTTTGCTGTTTTCCATGCTGCAGGAAAATAGCCGTTGTTTAGACAGTTGTTGAAGATGACTGTCAACAGGAAGAGGGCGATGTTCGGCAACTTTTTCAAAACAAAGTTGGATATGCCGTCCGGTCCAGTTGACTTTTTCGAGTTTCCTGCGCTGATGGTCTCACATATTTCCTCTGTATTGGTGAATACGTCATCGTTGTTGGGGTTGTGGGCAGGATTCTCTTCGTTGAATTCCGTGATTGTTTCTGATGTCTGGTGTCCTGCATGCGCTCTTGATTCGACTTCCATCAGGAACTCTGGGAGATGAACTGGTGGATTGTCCGTGAAATTTCCCTCGAAGTGGTTTGCAAAAACTTCGGCTTTTTCTGTTGGGGTATGTGCTGTTGTCTGTCCATGGCTGATAGCATCCGGAAGGTTTCGTCTTCTTCCCACGATGGCATTTATCTTTTTGAAGCAGTCAGGTCCAGGTTTGATGTCTTGTAGTCTTCTTTGTAGCTGGGAGTCCTGGAAATGTTTAACCGCCCGGTCAAACATAACTTGGGTACATTTCAGTTCTGAATGGGTCCTCCTGTATTCTTGATTCTCGGTATTGTAGGCCCGGTGCAGTATCCGCTGGAGCTTTTTCCTTAGCCTTTGCCTGTGGTTGTTTATGGCGATGATGTTATCGGGAAGGTTCATAAATCTATCCCTTGATGTCTTCTGAGTCTTTTGGTTGTCCAAAGCACTGTTGACTGCAATCTCCAGTCCATGGATCGCTCCGTCAATTTCGGTGTTTGTTAAGTTGGCGATGTTGGTCACTTCTGGTAGTCTTGCTTCGGTGTCATTGCAGAATTGCCTCCAGTTGACTCGATCATATCTGATATGAGAGTCCGGGTCAGGTTGAGCAGTCAGTATCCTGCGTCTAAGACGGATATCAAGCTCCACAGCAAGATGATCCGAGTCCGATGGGTGAGCCACACAACGGTAGTTCTCAAGCTGTGGGAGTATGCTGACGATGTTCGAAGATGCCAAGAAAAAGTCCAGCGTGGATGGTGTCCGAGGGAAGGTAGGTGTTGGTTGTGAAACAATGGCCAGTGAGTGCAGGTGTGGATTGTTGTCCAGCCAATCCACAATGGCATCTCCTTGCGCTGTGCTCATGTGGTCCAACCATCTTGGGTGTCTCGCGTTAAAGTCTCCTCCTATGATGCACTGGGTGTGTTGCTCTGCGATGTCCATTAGTCTTCTAAGATCCTCCTGGATATTTCCCTTAGAAGATGCTCCTTTCATGTAAATTGACATCAGAATCAAGGTATCCGAATCTGATGTTTTGATGATAATGCAGGTTGCTTCTGTGGTTTTGAGTCCGGTGATTTTAATCTGTTCTCCTTGAAACAGATTCTTTATCAGTATGGCAGTTCCTCGTCCTTCGTTGTTAGTTTTGTCTTCTCTGAAAAGTTGGTACCCATCTGGGTGGAACTGGTTCCTCGTCTGTAAATTAGTTTCCTGTAAGAAAAGAATATCGGGTTTCTTTGACTTTAAAAACAAGTTTAAAGAAACCCGTCTGGTTATGGAGTAAATAGAGTTTACATTGTAGGTTAAAATTTTAAGGGTTTTTATATACATAATTGGCAGATAAGACGGCCAATTATTACTGTTTTTGCCTTATCGTCCAGGCTTGCGTAATTGCTTGGGACTATCTGCTTGGCCTTTTGCACTAAGGTGAAAAGGTCAGCACCAAATAGTCTTTCAGCATCTGCAAAGACGTCACCGTTGTTCTGGATCTTTGTTGTTGATTTTGTTGCATGTTGCCGCTTAGTGGTTTCTGCTGCTGGTGCCTGTGGAGCTGTTTCCTGGGGTTTGGTGGCTTTGGTAGGTGGTCGTTTCACTGTTGCACGAGCAGCAATAGCTGCAAAACTCAATCCTTGTTGGATTGATTCCACCGTTGTCTTCTTCACTGCTTTCGATTGTTCAACCTTCTTTTCGTTGGCTTTCCTCCTCTCTTCCATTTTTCGTTTTAGGATGGGGCAGCCTTTCCAGCTAGCAGGGTGTCCAATTTTCTGGCAGTTTACGCAGTAGACGTTGTCATCCTTCACATTATTCTTGGTTCTTGGGCATTTTCCAGGCAAATGCTGGTCCTTGCATTTGACACATCTGTATCGCATGCCACAGTTGCTGGCAACATGTCCGAAACCCTGGCAGTTCTTACACTGGGTGATGGTGGTTGATCTGAATTTTTCCCAGTGGATTTTCTGGTTCAACAGGAGAGTTTTCTTGAAAACACTTGGAATGTCACAATCCTTGTTAAGCTCTACCACGAAGTTGTTGTATTCTTTGTCCTTCCTTAGCTTCTGGGGGCTTACTTTGATCGCTGAAACTCCCTCGTGTTTCAGCTCATCCATGATGTCCTGGACTTCAAAAGCACTGTAAACGCCTTTTAACATCAACAGAACTTTTTTGTCTTCTTTTGGAGTGTAGGTGTTGAACAACAAACTATGGGTGGCATCAGTTTTGTCCTTGAGGAACCTTCAAACGTAGTTGTTGTTGTTGCTTTCCTGGCATTTGTATTTGGGGATGTGGCTGAGTCCATTGGGGTTGGTGTAGCTGATGAGGTTGTTGGCGGTGATTGTATAGCTGATGAGGTCGTTGGCGGTGATTGTGTAGCTGATGAGGTTGTTGGCGATGATTGTGTAGCTGATGGGGCTGGTTTTTTTGCTTCTGATTGCTCGGGAGTTGTTTTCTTCTTTTTCCTCTTTATCCTTATGACTTTAATAAAGTCAGACTGGGACTCCTGTCGTTGCTCAGCGTCTGTCATGTTGGCGTCATAAATTTCTTCAGATGCTTCTTCTGCGTCTCCCATTTTGGGTTGGTTCCTGTCCTCATCTGCTTCTCTCCTTGATTCTTGGATGTCCTCCAGATCCTCGAAGTCCGATTGTAGTGTATCTTTTCCTTCTACTTCTTCATCGCTGTAGAGATCTTCAAAGTCGCTGAGTTTCTCATGGACTTGAAGAAGAAACTCTTTTCCATGTGACTTTATCCCGTCCTTGACTTTGGAGATGAATTCGTCATAGGTAGCGGCGGCTTCGTCCTTCCTTTTTTCTTTTCTACCCATTTTATAATGAGCTGATAGTCCTGTTCTGGTAATTGGTAATCTGGTGATTATTGTTTTTATTGCCCCACACAATATTTTGAGAAAAACCTTGTGCAGGCAAGTTGATGATGATGAAAAAGGTGATTAATCCGTCGGGGGAAATCCAATTTTAATTACCATAGGGTAATAAAAATAAATCGCCTTCCAGAAAATGACCCTTCGGTGATTAGTCGGGAGTTTCATCACCTAAATAACGCTGCAACTTCTCCTTAAAAGTGGTTTTTGATGTCCAAATATTTGCCTTCCAGTTGACTAAAATATTTCTTTGGGAAGTATTCTTGTTTCAGATATTCATTCATAGAATTCCGTCCATTGTTTCTCCAAGACAGCAAGCCTCTTTTTTAAATATTCTGAAAAAAATCGAGACTCTCCATCTTTCTTGAAGTTTTCCCAAAGTTTCTGAACTTTTTCGAACTTGAACTTGTCTGTTGTTCTCAAAAGGTTCGAAGGACCAACGAAAAGTCCTTTAATGATTACTGCTTTATTTTCAACCGCTCTTTATAATTTATTTTTCTTTCTTTTTAATTTATTTTTTATTTTTATTTTAAATTATATATTGGAAGTTTTTGTTGTCGTCAAAAATGATAGTCTGCAGTGCAGATGTACGTTAAGCTGGTTATAGTTGTCTTAACCGTCAGACTTTCTTTGTCTCGTTTTGTCTATGGGTAATTCTTAAAAACCCGTCTAATACCACCACGATGGCTTTCTATGCATAAGTTAAAGGTAATAAATATTTCAATTTGGACACTTCCATACCTAATGTTACAAATAACGTAACTGAAAACAATAAACAGCTTATATTTCTGTTCCACTGTACACATTTGTTTTTTGCTTTTTTGGAGATGCTGCAGTGCTTGCAGAAAGTATGTGTGTTTTTTTTAATTTTGTATTGTAATTTTTTATTGTTGGCGTCAAAAATGATAGTATGCAGTACAGATGTACGTGTTGCCGTTAATAGTTGTCTCCACCGTCAGACTTTCGTTGCCTCGTTTTGTCTATGAGAAATTCTTAAAAAACCGTCTAAGACTACCACGATCGTTTCTTATGCATATTATGGTGATAAGAATTTTGATTTGGATACTTCCTTGCCTAATATTACGAATAACGTTACTGACAACAATAAACAGCCCTATTTCTGATTTTACTGTACACATCTGTTTTGACTTAGAAAAAATAAAAAACGATCACGTTAGGTACCAGATTTCTTTTTGCTTAAAAAAAATTTCAAATTTAGCTATTACTTTTTGCAAAGCACTCTACAAAGAGAAAATTGTGTATGTTTTTTGGCACTAGCATCACTAAAGTTTTTAATCGTTTATTTTAGGGTCGCAATCTATTCTTCATAACACAATTTCAACTATGGATAGTTCCAACGCTGAAGACCACGAAAAAAACGGAAAACGTATTAATATCACCAGTTCTATGTGTAGTAGCAACGTAACGGAGCGCATGGATTTGTCCTGTGATAGCGCAGTTAGTTCTATAAGCTCCGAAAGGCTTCATACAACTTCCGACAGTGAATGGGTTGAAGGAAGTGGATCAGGAAGTGATTACTATACCCGAAATAGTTTTTACGGCCCTTACGACTACAGCTCAAACACTCGCAATTTCAATACGAGACAAGTGTCAGCAGCTCAAAAAAAATACCATATGTTTGGAAAGAGGTTTTTGCAGGAAGAATCGCCAGAAAGCGAAATAACTCACCCAAAAATACATATTTTACATTCTCAGAGCTCTATAAGCGAATGTGAACGAATCGAAAGCTCAGCTTTCGATGGTTTTGGAGAAGAGACCCAACAAAGTCTAAAAGCAACAAACAATAAGATACGATTAAATATAAAATGTGAACGAAATAAGTTCAAAAGCAATATCTTTCGCACGGAAGCAAATAGTGACCACTTTGTTCGACATAACCATACCTACGCACTAGTAGACAGATCTGTAGATGGTTCTCGATATGTTCAAAATAATTCTAACTACAAAAGTATTCAATCTGAAGGAAATTTGTCTCGTGATGAAAAGCGTGCTCGTAATTTAAATGTACCTATTCCTGTTGTTGACATAATTAACTTACCGATGGATGAGTTTAACGAACGTATTTCAAAATACGAGCTTAGTGAAAATCAGCTGTCGCTGATACGGGATATAAGACGCAGGGGGAAAAATAAAGTGGCAGCCCAAAATTGTAGAAAAAGAAAACTGGATACTATAATTTCTCTTGAAGGTGAAGTAAGAGAAGTTCGACGTAGAAAAGACAGATTAGACAATGATCGGTCTTTCATTGCATCGGAAAAAAAAAGAATAGCAAATAAATTTGCAGCTCTTCATCAACATATATTTCAGGTAATTTTCTTCACAAAATTAATATATCTTTTTGCAATCACAATGAAAGTGCATGAGTCTAATTGCTCATCCACGATGATTTACTCGCTTCGTTCCTTTTTAGTCCCCAAAACGAGTTTTGCTATTCCGTATAATGAAATTCAAAAATCGAAGAGTCCTCTCTTTGACATTATTGTTGAGTAGTCTTCCCCGGGTAAAAGAAACACGTGGTTGGAGTAGGTAATAAAGTCTTGAATTGAATTGATTTTTTTTTTTCAATTTTATTCTTTACTACTAGTTGATGTTTGCTTGAGCATTTGGCTCTAGTCTTACCTTTAAACGAGTAATTCATATACAGAGTCTCCCGTAATTCGTGTTACATACTTTGGGATGTGATTCTTGGTCATATTCTAAAAAAAAATTGTTTTGCTGTAAAGACCGTTTCCCAACTTTGACATAACTTTTTGACAATTTAAGAAAGGGTGTATCCTGACCTGTGCTAAGTTGGATTTCTCTGTCAATACTGATGGGAGAGACCTAATTTCAGATTACATTTTTTGTAGAAACAATAATCCTTAAAACTGTATTTAAATTGGGCTTCTATAGGCTAAGGTTAGCCAGATTTTTCAATTCAATTTAAAATGGTGTTCAAATTTTCTTCCCCCAGCAAAGTTCTGACTTTGAGGTAATTTTTTTCAGCAAATGCCTGTTTTTTTTATTTTTTACAGATGAACAAAACAATAATAAAACAAAACTCACAGCTAAATGCACTCAAAAATCCATACATTTTATAATACTTGTAAAAAAACTAAAACAGGCAAAAAATCTAATTTTGGGTTTTACCATTGTATATATAATCTATAGTACTATCATCAGATAGCTTTTTCTCAGACCATTATTCACCGAGTGGTGCGCTGAAATCGCTTAAGCAAAGAGACACAGACAAGAGAGAATTAAGCGCTTAAATTTCAAAAAGTGCCGAGAGAACCAAAATCAAAGCAAATTATTGTAACGTGAACCCAACATTTTATACCAATTTCCTAATCGAAAAACGTTCAACCGAAAACACAACTGGCAACACTATAATGGAATGGTATAAATGACAGGCGTTGCTTGTAAGCCAGTGTGTGTGAGTGTAGAGAGACAGACAGACAGAGAGTAGACAGCAAATGTGGCGACAATGTAGAAGTTACTGGAGAGTTCTAGATGGCGTGTCATTCGATATAAATAGCCCGCCCGAGGCAACCAGAAGTCAGTTTTGTTTATAGAGTGATAAAGTTAAGAGTAAATACAAGTGTTAGTCCAAAAGTCGAGTTGAGTTCAAATAAAGTGTATATCGAAAGTAGATACTGAATAAAGTGGTAGAATTAAATTGAAAAGTGAAGTTTTATTTTTCGAACTAAGCGCACGTTACATTGGTGTCAGAAGTGTAAATAAAACTTATTTGACTAGTAAAGTGTAAGAAAAAAAAAAAAGAAAAAAGTAAAAAGAAAATAATAATTATATACAGTGAAAATGGGTAAGTTGTTAGAAGAGCTCACTTGCATTGAGCTTAAAAGTGAGTTAGGTAAGCGAAATCTTTCTAGAGCGGGATCGAAAAATGAGCTCGTCCTGCGCTTGCGTAACTATTTGGAACAGCAAGGGGAAGACGTAAACACTTTTGTTTTTGAAACAGAAGTGGAAGAAGAGGAAGTAAGTGAAAGTATAGATTTTTCTAGCATGATGAAACTTTTGTTAGAACAGCGAAACGAGCAAAAGAAGGAACAGCAGAATGTTCTCGAAAGACTCGAAGTACAACAAAAGAAGCTGATTGAAGAGCAACAGCAGAATATTCTCGGACGTCTGGAAGAGCAACGAAACGATCAAAAGAAGGAACAACAGAATGTTCTCGAACAACTTGAAGCACAACGAAACGAGCAAAAGAAGCTGATTGAAGAACAACGAAACGAACAAAAGAAGCTGATTGAAGAACAACGAAACGAACAAAAGAAAGAACAACAGAATATTCTCGAAAGACTTGAGGCGCAACAGAATGTTTTGGAAGGTCAGAAAAACATTCTAGAAGGCAAATTGGGCAACATTGAGAAAAATGTTTGTGGCCTAGAAAAACGCATTGAATGTGTTGAGAAACGATTTTCCAAGCTTGAGAGTCAATGCGAAAGTCCGCTTGCCACTTTGGAGAAACGAATCGAAAACATGGCTAAGGAACTAGACCAGATGCGGAAAATGGAGCTACGGAAAACTTGTGGAGATTGTCTAAAGCAAAGAGAAGTACAACCACCAACATTCGACGGACAGTCGTCTTGGTCAGTTTACAGGAGACAATTCGAGGCAGCTGCGACAGCAAATGGCTGGGATGACGAAGACAAATACATAGCACTGACTCTTGCTCTTAGAGGACCAGCAGCTGAATTACTTCAAACTGTTCCAGCTGGTAAGAGCTACGATTTCAGTGCTCTCGTGGCAGCTATAGATAAACGCTTTGGTGATAGCCACTTGAAAGAGGTCTTCCGAGTCCAACTCAATAGCAGAGTCCAGAAAAGGGGTGAAAGTCTACAGCAGCTCCAAGCAGACGTCGAAAGACTGGCTCACCTGGCATACCCGGATGCTGGAGAAGAAATCATCAACCATCTGGCTGTTGAGTCCTTCGTTCGTGCCATTTCTGACAAACATCTTCAGAGATCTGTGCGAACTGCTAGAACACGAACTCTTTCCGAAACTCTAGAGTTTGCATTAATGATGGAAGCATCTGAGCAAGCTTCTCAAATGGTACATTGTCAAAGAGAAGCCATATTCGAGGCGGGATCATGCCCAGGAATTAAGCTACAAAGGAACCAGCGGCACGGACTTGCCAGATGTTGGAATTGTAATAAGACGGGGCACTTACAGCGACAATGCCGGTTGCCACCAATCAAAACTGAAACTGCTTGTCGACGTTGTGAAGTCCAAGAAAATCAATCCGCGAGCTGTAGAGTAAGACCGCAGACTTATCAATACCGAATTGGACATCAGGTAGAAAACCCCCAATGGAATTGCTGGCGGAAAGTAGAGACCAAGACTCAGCGGATGAGAGTGGAACCCATATTCGGATGGAACAAGGAAGAATTGAGGTCTGCTCAAAAGAAGGATCCAGACATCGGACCGATTCTCAAATGGAAAGAGAACAACACGAAACCTGACTGGAACGACATTTCGGACCAAAGCTCTGTTGTCAAAGCTTATTGGGCACAGTGGGACTCGCTTCGCGTGCAAGAAGGCGTACTCCAGCGCAAATGGGAATCTCCTGACGGTAAATCCTTTGTAATGCAGCTTATTGTTCCTCAATCGAAAATCAAAGAGGTTTTACAAAAGATGCATAGAAGCCCTACAGGAAGCCACCTGGGAGTCAACAAGACGCTGGAGAATGTGCGAAAACGCTTTTACTGGCTGCATGTTAGAGGTGACGTGGAGAAGTGGTTCCGAAATTGTTATGTCTGTGATTCAAACATAGAGGTGGGTAGGCTTACAGATGGACCTAAAAGAACAGGGACATGGGCCACAGAGTATGGCGACCGGATGAAGACTCGGTACGACACAAAAGCGACAACGGCAGGATTCCGAGCAGGAGATCGTGTGTGGCTTTATAATCCTCATCGTCAAAAGGGATTGTCACCGAAACTTCAGCAAAACTGGGAAGGTCCTTATACTGTAGTCACGAGGATTAACGACGTGGTTTACCGCATCCAAAGAGGACTAAGAGGCAAGTTAAAAGTAGTACATTGTGACAGGCTGCATCGATATAGTGGCGAGGCTGCAGATGGAATTATTCGGGACGAACAATCCTAAGGAGGGGGCAGTGTAACGTGAACCCAACATTTTATACCAATTTCCTAATCGAAAAACGTTCAACCGAAAACACAACTGGCAACACTATAATGGAATGGTATAAATGACAGGCGTTGCTTGTAAGCCAGTGTGTGTGAGTGTAGAGAGACAGACAGACAGAGAGTAGACAGCAAATGTGGCGACAATGTAGAAGTTACTGGAGAGTTCTAGATGGCGTGTCATTCGATATAAATAGCCCGCCCGAGGCAACCAGAAGTCAGTTTTGTTTATAGAGTGATAAAGTTAAGAGTAAATACAAGTGTTAGTCCAAAAGTCGAGTTGAGTTCAAATAAAGTGTATATCGAAAGTAGATACTGAATAAAGTGGTAGAATTAAATTGAAAGGTAGAGTTTTATTTTTGCGAACTAAGCGCACGTTACATTATTTAAGGTGGGGAAGAAAATCGAAGACAACAGAGAACGTATAGAGAAATAAGTTTTTCAGTCAATATATCATATCATAACCGTAAGCAAAGCAGAAATCAAAGGAAGTTATTTAACGTGGGGAGGAAATCGAAAACACAAGACAACGTATACAGAATCAGTAATCTTATGGTTAAGCAAAGCAGAATAGGTGTGAGAAATTAATTACATGAATTGTTTTGTCTTTCTTTTAGGGTGGGGTATAGTGGTGGTAGTAGGTGAAGAAAGATTTAACGTACAATTGAACATCTGATCATACTGTTGTGATTGAGGTACTGAAATTTCAATTTGAAGGGATAAAATGAAATTGCTATGTTGCAAGCAAAAAATTTCATTTCAAATTCATGAAAAATTGAAATTTGTATTAATGAGCAGACATTTTTTTTTTGTTTTGGATTTATTATTTGATATGTGAAAAATGATATTGAAGAACATTTTTTCGAAAATGTTGGAATTATAGTTGAGAAAAGTAAGTATGGAAATGTAAGGTTATGATAGATAAAAACAAATCTGAAAAAGGGTGGAAAACGTTAGTATTTTGATAAATAGATTTCTTAAAAGGAAAACTATAGGCAACTACAAAAAAGTGTATTTTTTTCCGGATCACCCAGGAGGTAAAATACAAGATTCGTTTTTCTTTAATGAGGTTCCCCAGGAGGCCTGCCTCACTAACTACTTTGCATGCTTGATTTGCTTGAATTGTCATTGATATCATCAACAAACAAAACGTAAGACTATATTACAAAATAACATAAAACGAATTCAAATCTTCTCTATAATATAAAAATAAGTCGGGTTTTCCTTCCTGACGCTATAACTCCAGAACGCACGAACCGATTTCCACGGTTTTGCATTCGTTGGAAAGGTCTCGGACTCCGTGAGGTTTATAGCAAAGAAAATTCAGGAAAAATTTTGATATCTGGTGGCGAAACAGAGTTCGCCGGGCTTGCTAGTTACTTATAAAAAATCAACAAAAAAAAGCATAACAACAAAATGACTAGCTAAGGGAGTTGAATATTGCACATTCAAAAAAAGTTAATAAAAAATAAAAAAGCGAAAGAAAAGGAGAAAAATAATTGCACTTCATATTGCATATAAAAAATAGGAAAAAAGTGAAAGAAAAGCAGAAAGAATACTTATGTAACTAAGAAAATTTAAGGGTAAAGAAGAAGAAAAGGTAAAATAAATAAGAATTTACAAAAAACATATACATAACAACAAAAATCAATATAAAAAACAACAAAAAAGTAAAACAAAGCAATTAAATGACTGGTCCAGGTTCAGTTTTAAGGTACCTATAAAGAAAAAAGGTTAAATTATTGATTTAAACAAAAATTAATAGGTTTTCCGTATACATTTTTAATTTACATTTCAGAAACATTATTTACATTGCACTTAAAAAATAATCTTAGAATACTTAAACATTCTTTTTTTAAAAAATAACCTTAGAATACTTAAACATACTTTTTCTTATATTTTTTAGTCCCGCGAAGCTCCTTGTTTGTCTTTTTATAGAGAACAACATCATTCCTTGCAAAAGGAATCTGACAATTGTCTCTTTATGTTCGGTGTTAGAGCAGGGTATTTCCAGGTTCGCATCTCTGGAATCGCGTACAGTCTCCATCCATTTTTCCATGAGGTCTTCTATATGCTGTTTTCTTCTGAAGTTTTCCTCAAAAACCCTCTGCACTTTCTCAGCCAATTTTTCCAGCTGGATTGAGGGAACAGCTAGCGATCCGAATTCAGATGTAGCAACGGTGCTGACATAGGCCCTTAGTTCTATAAGTTCCAGTTGATCTCTCCTTTCAACCGAGCTGCTGATCATAAAGTTGGAACAGGCTTCACATTTCAGTTTGGACTTGAGCTTGCCAGCTGCAAAGCCTGCGTAGTAAATTGCTGCCATTTTTTGCATCTGATCACTGGGTTCATTGGGTTCTAGTCCAACCTGTGGTGAGTCTTCTTCCTCATCCACTTCCATGCTCCACTTTATGCAGTCCTCGCATTGGCAGTCGTTGTCATCATCATCATCGATATCTCAACATCGACGGGATCTCCTGGCGCTAGTAGATAGTCCTCTATCGTTTCTACGACTTTTGACTTCTCTTTGTCTTTTGTCGTTTTATCGAATTTCCGTTCCTCGGCCAAGTCAGCTGTGCTAAGTAGAGGCTCTGCTCCAGCATCTTCATACCCCGAATGTTCTGGTGCGCTGTAGTGCTGAAACATGACCAGCTTCAGATTTCTTATGAACCTCCACACCGATGGTTCCTTATCATAGGATCCTCTGTTTGATCGCACCATCGAAAACAGCTTTTCTGCGACATCGGTGTTGAGGTGCGCCAATAGGAATTAATTCTGTTCTTTGCTTTTCAGATAGTGCCCCATCTGAATTATTCCAATTAGCGTTTGCTTTAATCCCTTAAAGCAAGGTGGAATTATATGACTGCTGCTGCTTGTTCAGCTTGAAACCCACTCAATACAGCTTTCTAGGTATTCCAATGTGTAGGTGTCATCCGATAAAACTTTCTTGTTTGGATTTTTCGAGTATTTTTGGCCGGTATTCAGTACGTCAAACAGCACATTCATTCGCTGTATAAATGTAGCTGTTTACTCGGCCTGTTTCTTTAGCTGCTCTGTTTTGTATACATTGCATTTGATGGCGCATAGAATCCCTGTATACACGTTGAAGCTGAAGATTTGAGTGGCCAGCTTCACGGAGAACTTCTCAAATGGTTTCTGACTGATGTGAGAAGCTTTAAGTTTATTACAGACTTGAAAGTCCCCTTTCGAGTCTTCGTTATAAAGTTCTTCAATGGTTTTCCACGACACAACATCATCATTGATTTTTATGTCGTGTTCTACTAATATATTACGGATGCTCTTGAATAGATGGCAGTAATCATAAAGTAGAAACACTCTATGATTGTCTACTTCTATGTAGGGCCTATCTATTGCATCCCAGTCGACTCCGAGTTTCTTATATGCGAGAACGTTGCTCGATCCCTGATCGCAACTTGTCGCAACAACGTTCAGCCCACATTCCATTACTTTTTTCAAGGTCTCTTTTATAATCCTTGCAAGCATGTCTCCTTTCGGTGATCCCGCATAGTAGGAGATAGATTGTTTCCAGTTTCTGTTAAACCCTCGCAAAATAAATACCATTACTTTGGAGGCTATCAGATTCGTCCGTCCATGCTCTCCAAAATCAGTGTATCCATACTGAATGTCGTCCTTGTTGTTGTAGTCTTTCTCCTGTTCCACAACCATTTCGTTGAACAAGAGTACGCATTTCCGGTCCTTTTCCGTCATATCTTCAGCTTTCTGTCTGAGCATGTGCATCACAGTCTCAGTCAGGCCTGCCTTGAGTCGTATTTCTGAGTGCCAACGGTATTGGTACTCACTGCTGGTAGCTTAAATCCCGAACTAATCAAAAACGCATAACACGCTGGAGACTTAAAGAATATTTTTAAGAAAAAATCTTTTTCTTTAAGAGTCCAATGTGTTTTCTTTTCGTGTAAAAGCTGTGCCAACACGAAAGTAAGAACTTCTTCTTTCGAATCTTCCAGCTTTTCTTCGACCGCTTTTCTTAAAATATACCTCTTGCTCTTTCGAATATGGCGAGGGGTGTAAATGGTTACCCCACGAGGTTTTTTGGGGGTCGTAGATTTTTGGGGGGATGGGGACTTTGCAAAACGTCTGTGAATTGAAGACGGAAGTTGTGGGGTGAAAACAGCAGAGGTTGTGCAGCAGTTGTTGCCGATTTTTGGGCAGAAATTGCGGTCTTTATGCTTTGAGCTTTAAGAGCTTCAGCATCCATTATTCTTTGACATGAATGGTCAACGGCAACATCCGTGCAACAGCAAATAGCTGGCGAAGACATCGGAAGTGCTTTCTTTGACAGGACACATCGAAACGCTTGAACAGCAATGTCTTTTTCATAAAAGTGCTTTGAACACATACTTGCCGTTTTTGGCAATGGCTTGATGGTTGAAACATTTCCATGTTTTAACCATATTGGCCTTCTACAATCCTTTGGAATAAGGAAAAAAGACATGCGGCTTGGATAGGTCTTAAACTGACCACAGTCTTTGAACACGCACTTTGACATATTTATTCAAAATTATAAGGTATATTTCAGAAGTATATTTAATTAACTTAATAGTAAAAAATTACACAGAGTATTACAAATATAGTGAATATACAAACTTAACTTCACAAAATATCACTAGCTTATGATTCACTTATCACTTTTCACTATCACTTCACTCAAGTCGCGATAAATCACCTAAAATCGACTATTATTTCACGAAAATCCCTGCTCTAACAATATCGAATTCGAATTCGTAACGCGAAATATAAATTTTTTTCATAAGAAATCTGAAGCTGGTCATGTTTCAGCACTACAGCGCACCAGAACATTCGGGGTATGAAGATGCTGGAGCAGAGCCTCTACTTAGCACAGCTGACTTGGCCGAGGAACGGAAATTCGATAAAACGACAAAAGACAAAGAGAAGTCAAAAGTCGTAGAAACGATAGAGGACTATCTACTAGCGTCAGGAGATCCCGTCGATGTTGAAGATATCGATGATGATGATGACAACGACTGCCAATGCGAGGACTGCATAAAGTGGAACATGGAAGTGGATGAGGAAGAAGACTCACCACAGGTTGGACTAGAACCCAATGAACCCAGTGATCAGATGCAAAAAATGGCAGCAATTTACTACGCAGGCTTTGCAGCTGGCAAGCTCAAGTCCAAACTGAAATGTGAAGCCTGTTCCAACTTTATGATCAGCAGCTCGGTTGAAAGGAGAGATCAACTGGAACTTATAGAACTAAGGGCCTATGTCAGCACCGTTGCTACATCTGAATTCGGATCGCTAGCTGTTCCCTCAATCCAGCTGGAAAAATTGGCTGAGAAAGTGCAGAGGGTTTTTGAGGAAAACTTCAGAAGAAAACAGCATATAGAAGACCTCATGGAAAAATGGATGGAGACTGTACGCGATTCCAGAGATGCGAACCTGGAAATACCCTGCTCTAACACCGAACATAAAGAGACAATTGTCAGATTCCTTTTGCAAGGAATGATGTTGTTCTCTATAAAAAGACAAACAAGGAGCTTCGCGGGACTAAAAAATATAAGAAAAAGTATGTTTAAGTATTCTAAGGTTATTTTTTAAAAAAAGAATGTTTAAGTATTCTAAGATTATTTTTTAAGTGCAATGTAAATAATGTTTCTGAAATGTAAATTAAAAATGTATACGGAAAACCTATTAATTTTTGTTTAAATCAATAATTTAACCTTTTTTCTTTATAGGTACCTTAAAACTGAACCTGGACCAGTCATTTTATTGCTTTGTTTTACTTTTTTGTTGTTTTTTATATTGATTTTTGTTGTTATGTATATGTTTTTTGTAAATTCTTATTTATTTTACCTTTTCTTCTTCTTTACCCTTAAATTTTCTTAGTTACATAAGTATTCTTTCTGCTTTTCTTTCACTTTTTTCCTATTTTTTATATGCAATATGAAGTGCAATTATTTTTCTCCTTTTCTTTCGCTTTTTTATTTTTTATTAACTTTTTTTTGAATGTGCAATATTCAACTCCCTTAGCTAGTCATTTTGTTGTTATGCTTTTTTTTGTTGATTTTTTATAAGTAACTAGCAAGCCCGGCGAACTCTGTTTCGCCACCAGATATCAAAATTTTTCCTGAATTTTCTTTGCTATAAACCTCACGGAGTCCGAGACCTTTCCAACGAATGCAAAACCGTGGAAATCGGTTCGTGCGTTCTGGAGTTATAGCGTCAGGAAGGAAAACCCGACTTATTTTTATATTATAGAGAAGATTTGAATTCGTTTTATGTTATTTTGTAATATAGTTTTACGTTTTGTTTGTTGATGATATCAATGACAATTCAAGCAAATCAAGCATGCAAAGTAGTTAGTGAGGCAGGCCTCCTGGGGAACCTCATTAAAGAAAAACGAATCTTGTATTTTACCTCCTGGGTGATCCGGAAAAAAATACACTTTTTTGTAGTTGCCTATAGTTTTCCTTTTAAGAAATCTATTTATCAAAATACTAGCGTTTTCCACCCTTTTTCAGATTTGTTTTTATCTATCATAACCTTACATTTCTATACTTACTTTTCTCAACTATAATTCCAACATTTTCGAAAAAATGTTCTTCAATATCATTTTTCACATATCAAATAATAAATCCAAAACAAAAAAAAAATTTCTGCTCATTAATACAAATTTCAATTTTTCATGAATTTGAAATGAAATTTTTTGCTTGCAACATAGCAATTTCATTTTATCCCTTCAAATTGAAATTTCAGTACCTCAATCACAACAGTATGATCAGATGTTCAATTGTACGTTAAATCTTTCTTGACCTACTACCACCACTATACCCCACCCTAAAAGAAAGACAAAACAATTCATGTAATTAATTTCTCACACCTATTCTGCTTTGCTTAACCATAAGATTACTGATTCTGTATACGTTGTCTTGTGTTTTCGATTCTCCTCCCCACGTTAAATAACTTCCTTTGATTTCTGCTTTGCTTATAGTGGAGGACCGTAAGCTTTTAACCTAGGAATCCAGGGCCAGTCCATGGATTTTCATGAAATTTTCGGAAATGTGTTTTGGATGGCGTATAGAAAAAAGTTAAAAAATAAAATTTCACCGCTCTCAATTTTTTAATTATTTTTAAAATTAATTATTAACTTTTAGAATTTTATTTTATTTATTTAGGGTATTTTAGATAAGGTTTTCCAAAGCGTAAGGATGGATAGGTTTAGTTAAGACAAAAAAAAATTTGTATGAGAGGGGGGTCTATATCCATCGTGTAGGCGCGAGGGGCGATTTTATATGAAATTTACTTCATTTTTTAAAAAACTATTAAAAATCAACTAAGCCACTTACTTTCTCATACTTTAGTGTTTTTGAAAGCTATTGCTTTGTTCTTTAATAAAAATTTTAATTTGAGTTCACTTAATGAAAAGTTTTGGAGAAATCAATCCTCAAAGTCAAAATTTTGAAAAAAGAAAATATTTTTTTCTTAATTAATTTTTTTTTTCATAATTTTGCCCCACAAAGGGCCATTTTTTCTTTTCATGTTTAATGCTTTTATTAATATTTACTCAGAGCAAAAAACCGAACAAAAAAATTTTTCTTGGTTTAAGAGAAATTAAAAAAAAACGAGAGATACTTTTTTCCAGAAAACAAAATGTCGTTAATTTCAAGCTAATTGAACTTTTTTCCTTGAAATGAAATATGAAATGTGTCTTAAATAGCATATAAAACAAAGTTAAAAAAAAAAATTTTATATGATCTTAATTTTAATATAAATTATAAATAATTATTAAAATTTTAGAGCTATATTTTAATTATATTAGTTTTAAGTTAAATTTTAAAACTAAGACCTATTACAAACTTGAAATTTCATCTCAAAGGACAGCACATATACTGATTGTGCTGTGTGCTCTAATTGCAGTTTCCTCTCAAACGAGTTGATGGAACCGAAAAAATGTGTTTTTTTGCCAAATTTTCAATTTTCAACCATTCAAAGAGACTTAAATCAGTTAAATTAACGGCTCGAAGTTTTTTTTTAGGTGGGGAGCATGCTGATGTGTAGTTCTTTCTTTTATATAAGAATTGATGCATCCCTTATTGATATATGTTTGTTTGCATACTGAATGCACGTAGAAAAATTCGCGAGTATTTATTTGGCAGAAAACCATATTTATTTGGATCCATCAACACGTTTGACCAGAAAAAGCATCTAGAGCACAAATCAGTATATGTGGTGTCCTTTGAGACCAATTTATAGGTCTTAGTTTTAAAATTGAACTTAAAACTAATATAATTAAAATATAACTCTAAAATTTTAATAATTATTTATAATTTACATTAAAATTAAGATCATACAATAAATTTTTTTTTTAACTTTGTTTTATATGCTATTTAAGACACATTTCATATTTCACTTCAAGGAAAAAGTTCAATTAGCGGGAAATTAACGACATTTTGTTTTCTGGAAAAAAGTATCTTTCGTTTTTTTTTAATTTCTCCTAAACCAAGAAAAATTTTTTTGTTCGGTTTCTTGCTCTGAGTAAATATTAATAAAAGCATTGAACAAGAAAAGAAAAAATGACCCTTTGTGGGGCGAAATTATGAAAAAAAAAATCAATTAAGAAAGAAATATTTTCTTTTTTCAAAATTTTGACTTTGAGGATTGATTTCTCCAAAACTTTTCATTAAGTGAACTCAAATTAAAATTTTTATTAAAGAACAAAGCAATAGCTTTCAAAAACACTAAAGTATGAGAAAGTAAGTGGCTTAGTTGATTTTTAATAGTTTTTAAAAAATGAAGTAAATTTCATATAAAATTGCCCCTCGCGCCTACACGGAGGGATATAGACCCCCCTCTCATACAAATTTTTTTTTGTCTTAACTAAACCTATCCATCCTTACGCTTTGGAAAACCTTATCTAAAATACCCTAAATAAATAAAATAAAATTCTAAAAGTTAATAATTAATTTTAAAAATAATTAAAAAATTGAGAGCGGTGAAATTTTATTTTTTAACTTTTTTCTATACGCCATCCAAAACACATTTCCGAAAATTTCATGAAAATCCATGGACTGGCCTTGGATTCCTAGGTTTTGCCTTTTTTATGTCTAACGGTCCTCCACTATTATGGTTATGATAATATGATATATTGACTGAAAAACTTATTTCTCTATACGTTCTCTGTTGTCTTCGATTTTGTTCCCCACCTTAAATAATTTGCTTTGATTTTGGTTCTCTCGGCACTTTTTGAAATTTAAGCGCTTAATTCTCTCTTGTCTGTGTCTCTTTGCTTAAGCGATTTCAGCGCACCACTCGGTGAATAAAGGTCTGAGAAAAAGCTATCTGATGATAGTACTATAGATTATATGAATCGGTGATTGTTAAAACAACATAAGTGATATTTTAATTTTTTTGTAGGAGAGACAAAAATGTTGTGTTTTCTACCCATAAGCAATAAAAATACACAAAAATAACTATTTTCAATAATCTGTTATTTTTAATAATTATTATTTTTATTATTATTTTTGCGTATTTTCATTGCTTATGGGTAGAAAACACAACATTTTTGTCTGTCCTACAAAAAAATAAAAATTTCACTTTTGTTGTTTTGACAATCACCGATTCATATATACAATGGTTTTACGAAATTTTATTGCATCAGCCTGCAATGGGAGTAGTTTTCCCAAGAATTGCTTGTTTTAAAGTAATTTTTATTACTATACGCTGATGAAAAGGGTAAAACGTGTATTTGACCTGCTACCAATCTCCTAATTGACTTAGCTTTTCTCAGGAAGATTTAAGTTTGGAGTATGAATATTCAATGGGTAAATAATTCGTATAAAAGAATAAGAAAACAAATTTGTTCATCAGTTTATAAAAAATACATCACGATTTTAGTTTGATCAAAGAGGTTTTTGAGATACCTTCATTTACGAAAGTAGAATACGCAGACATTTTATTCCTATATGGGTTTTGTATTGAACATTTTTTTTTTATTGTATATTTCTTAAAATTATTAATACAATGAAAATACTTATAAGTACAAAAATAATATTATAATATTTTAACCTTATTGCAACAAAATTGGAATTAGTGTGCAAACATTTAAATAATTTTATAGAAATAGGCATCATTCTGTAGCACTTGCGTGACTAGAGGCGAATGATCCGTCAATTGATAATAACATTTTTTTATTTTGTGTTTTTGGGATAGTATATGTAATGTGTGTATGTTATGTATGTTTATGTATTTCAACAATTATTGATAAGTTTATTCAAAATTTTGACAAAAAAAAAAATATGTATGAGAACTAAAAAAAAGTTTATTTTATTGATTGATTCATGAACTCAGTTTAATAGTAATTTGACCGTAGAACTATCCAAAATGAAAAGCCAATTCTTCATTTTATTTATGAATAGTTTTGGTTGTGTTTCAATTCTTATTTCAAAGGGTAGTTTATTGGTGCCTTGGTGCTGTTGCAGTATAAAATTTATAGAAATGTGTTATAAAAGAATGCTTACCATTGCCATATTATTCACTATAATTTTTTTTTTTTAACGCTCACATCAAGGGGTTACGACTACCCTTATAATGTTGTAAAAACACAGTGCGAGCATTAAAGAAAATAGGAGAGGATTTGAAAGGAGACACCGATGTACGTTGTTTTTGAATTTTTGTAAATGGGTGTTTCTCTGCTATTTGGAAATTCGTCCATACAAAGGTGTCCTAAGCAAATTTTTTGAAATATTGAGAATATTTGTTAATAAAATGAAGTGCAATAGCATACTAAATATATATCTTTAAAAAGCCCACACATTTTCCTCCTGGTTTTTTAGTTATGGGCGATTTCATGAAAAATCCTGACAGGGGACTGTTGTTACTATCCAGGGGAATGTTTTAAGGAGAAAAACGAGTATTCAGTCCTTATAATAAAAAAAGGAAAATTACTACAACTAATCATTTATTACAGCCAATATTTGAGGTTAACATAATACTTTGAAACATTTGTACTTTTGAACAAACTAAGGTTATAACCTTTAATTGTAAACGTTAACATTGCACTTCAGGAAAAAAGCTTTAAATTAACTTATTTCTCAAAGACCGGTACAGATATTGGAAAATAATAAAAAAATCTTCTCCCTTTTTGACTTAGATCTGGATTTGGTAGCTTCTCCAATATTTGGTCAAAACTAACATCAGAAATATCATATTCGTCCATTTTGAACTTGTGGCCCTTATTATCACATATTTCCATAAAAGTTACTGTTAGTTCGCCTTCCTCACTATCTATCCGATTAATAACAGCAGCATAACGATATTCGGTGTTTCTTTCGCACGATTTTTTAATTTTAATTTCTCAAATTCTCAAAAATTAAAATTTTTTTAAATTTCTTTTTTAAACAAAGGAATTTTACTAACTTCTTAAAATAAAAAATTATCTCCAAATTCCGGAAAACCATATCTCTACTTTGCGAGTTTTAACTTTTATTTAATTTTTTAATTTTAATTTCTCAAATTCTCAAAAATTAAAATTTTTTTAAATTTCTTTTTTAAACAAAGGAATTTTACCAACTTCTTAAAATAAAAAATTATCTCCAAATTCCGGAAAACCATATCTCTACTTTGCGAATTTTAACTTTTATTTAATTTTTTCAAATTTCTTTTTTAAACAAAGCAATTTTACTAACTTCTTAAAATAAAAAATTATCTCCGAATTCCGGAAAACCATATCTCTACTTTGCGAATTTTAACTTTTATTTTTCTTAGTTCTCAGAAACAAAATCTTATTCCGCTTTCTATTGTTTTTCTCTAATTTTATTCAATCTTTTTCTGTTTGAGGAAAACAAAAGTAAGCAGAATGATATTGTTTCAATTTTTTCTTTTTTCTTTCCCTGCTACATTAACATTTTTCTACAGTTTTTTACTTATAAATTCGAAGAGCGAGCGGCGATATTCTAACAACCTTTGGTTTTCTAACTATAAGACATTACGCTGACTCCTTGACATATGGTAGCCCTGCTTAGTAAGTAGCAAAGAAAAAACCCGCAAAAAACACGTTTTTATTGTAGTCCAAATTTCTTTTGATTGCCACTTTTTTGGAAAAGTTTCATCTCGCCAAAAGTATTGTATTTGCATCAAACAAAACATGTTAAATGGGACATAAGTCCAAACATTTCTTTTATGGACTTATGCCCCACCGCTGTGGGACACAGGTCCATAATCCAGTTTTGGACTAATGTCCCACTAAAGTGGGACACAAGTCCATAATGGACTTATGTCCCGAGGAGTTATGTCCCTGCGCCACGAAGAAAACCGGCGCAGGGACATAACTCCTCGGGACATAAGTCCATTATGGACTTGTGTCCCACTTTAGTGGGACATTAGTCCAAAACTGGATTATGGACCTATGTCCCAAAGCGGTGGGGCATAAGTCCATAAAAGAAATGTTTGGACTTATGTCCCATTTAACATGTTTTGTTTGATGCAAATACAATACTTTTGGCGAGATGAAACTTTTCCAAAAAAGTGGCAATCAAAAGAAACTTGGACTACAATAAAAACGTGTTTTTTGCGGGTTTTTTCTTTGCTACTTACTAAGCAGGGCTACCATATGTCAAGGAGTCAGCGTAATGTCTTATAGTTAGAAAACCAAAGGTTGTTAGAATACCGCCGCTCGCTCTTCGAATTTATAAGTAAAAAACTGTAGAAAAATGTTAATGTAGCAGGGAAAGAAAAAAGAAAAAATTGAAACAATATCATTCTGCTTACTTTTGTTTTCCTCAAACAGAAAAAGATTGAATAAAATTAGAGAAAAACAATAGAAAGCGGAATAAGATTTTGTTTCTGAGAACTAAGAAAAATAAAAGTTAAAATTCGCAAAGTAGAGATATGGTTTTCCGGAATTTGGAGATAATTTTTTATTTTAAGAAGCTAGTAAAATTCCTTTGTTTAAAAAAGAAATTTAAAAAAATTTTAATTTTTGAGAATTTGAGAAATTAAAATTAAAAAATCGCGCGATTTTTTATAATAAAAAAAAAATTTAAGTAAGAATTCGCAAAGTAGAAATATGCTTTTCCGGAATTTGGAGATAATTTTTTATTTTAAGAAGTTAGTAAAATTCCTTTGTTTAAAAAAGAAATTTAAAAAAATTTTAATTTTTGAGAATTTCTCAAATTCTCAAAAATTAAATAAAAGTTAAAATTCGCAAAGTAGAGATATGATTTTCCGGAATTTGGAGATAATTTTTTATTTTAAGAAGTTAGTAAAATTCTTTTGTTTAAAAAAGAAATTTAAAAAAATTTTAATTTTTGAGAATTTGAGAAATTAAAATAAAAAAATCACGCGATTTCTTAATTTTAATTTCTCAAATTCTCAAAAATTAAATATAAGTTAAAATTCGCATAGTAGAGATACGGTTTTCCGGAATTTGGAGATAATTTTTTATTTTAAGAAGTTAGTAAAATTCCTTTGTTTAAAAAAGAAATTTAAAAAAATTAAATAAAAGTTAAAATTCGCAAAGTAGAGATATGGTTTTCCGGAATTCGGAGATAATTTTTTATTTTAAGAAGTTAGTAAAATTCCTTTGTTTAAAAAAGAAATTTAAAAATATTTTAATTTTTGAGAATTTGAGAAATTAAAATTAAAAAGTCGCGCGATTTCTTAATTTTAATTTCTCAAATTCTCAAAAATTAAAATTTTTTTGAATTTCTTTTTTAAACAAAGGAATTTTTAATTTAAATTTCTCAAATTCTCAAAAATTAAAATTTTTTTAAATATCTTTTTTAAACAAAGGAATTTTACTAGCTTCTTAAAATAAAATATTATTTCCAAATTCCGGAAAACCATATCTCTACTTTGCGAATTTTAACTTTTATTTTTCTTAGTTCTCAGAATCAAAATCTTATTCCGCTTTCTATTGTTTTTCTCTAATTTTATTCAATCTTTTTCTGTTTGAGGAAAACAAAAGAAAGCAGAATGATTTTGTTTCACTTTTTACTTTTTCCTTTCCCTGCTTTCTTTTTTTTTCCTCCAATTTTTTATGCTTCTTTCAAAATTTCATATTCGTTTGATTTTGCTTACATGTTCTGAATGGGCAATATATAATACCAACAACTGTTTGCATTTTTGGAATATTTCGATGCACGCGGAGAAAGAGAAAAACAATAAATAACTTTGTTGCAAAACTACCAAAGTCATTGTACTCAATTATAATAAAGCATGCTAGGAGTTTTTTTTTAAATTTTACTGAACGAAAATTTTATTTTTCAGGGGGTTAAATAAGTTTTAATAAAATAAATAATTTTTTTATAGAAAGTTAGCATTTTACTTAGCAATTCAATCTTATCTTATTTTTTTAAAACACTAAAATTTTTAAATAGTTTTTGGCTTATAAATTTGAAGAGCGGCGGTATTCTAACAACCTTTGGTTTTCTAACTGTATTTCATAAGGCTTTTTATTAACTATTATTTATCGAAAAATTGAGATTCTATGCAAATTGTGAACTTATGTCTCAGCTAAATTAAAAAAAAATGTGGACTTATGTCCCATATTGGTGGCACATAAGTCCATAATCTACTTATTATCCAGTTTTGGACTTATGTCCCACTGAAGTGGGACACAAGTCCATAATGAACTTATGACCCGAGGAGTTATGTCCCTGCGCCAAGAAAACCATCTATGTATAAATCCTCTCAATCCAGCTTTGTATAATTTTTCTAAAAGTATGTCATGATTTACCATAATGACTTCGTCATATCTATGAAAAGCGCTGCAGAAGAATTTTGTTTATTTAAACCGTCACTTATTTCACTTCATACTTTAAGAATGGCATCTTCTGTGCATATTCCTTCTCGAAAATCATATTGCTTATTACTTAAAAAAATTTGTTTTGTTGAGAAAATGCACAATAGGGTGGAGCGTTTTTTTTTTTTAATATTGCTTCGGCATACCTGTTAAAAGTTGCTGTCTTAGGTCATCATTGAACATAAGAAAAATCAATGAGCTCGCGTTATGTTTAGAGGTGCCCCCGTCATCATTATGTTTTGAAAAATTCATGAATATACTCATGAAATCACAAAGATATTATGAACGTAGAATGGCTTCCTGAGCGATTCTGTGTAAGTGTAACACGTGTACGTACAACCATCTCCGGTTGTACTTTACCATATATATGTAATACCAATAACCACAGTCATTTATTTTATCGCTGACCTGACGTATTAGCATAACCCATCGAAAGCAAGTGCAGGTGTCTGCCGAACCAACAACAACATCATAAATGCTTTGCATAAAATCAACCTTTGGACATTATTTTGATGTTTAGCTCAATAATGAATCAAGTGCATGTACTTTCGGCACTAGAACGAGATTAATAAAGTTCTGTTGGTTGTCGTTGGATTAAGATGTAGTGGATAGATTAGGTTAAGCTTTAAGGTTGTTTTGTATTAAAAGAAGAGAAAAAGAGAGTCAGTTTTTACTGATTCTTGGACGATAAAACGACAAATAAATTTGTTTTCTTCTTTACATTCTTTATTTTCTGGAACTTGTAACTCGTGCGTACTGCTGTTCACTTGTTTAACGCTTTGAATTTAACGTCAGGCGCAGCGTTGCCCCCCTACTACAATTGTAGCATTTTTGCTACATTTTTGTTTTTTAAAAATCTGCTCCTTACATTCGTAAAATATTCGCAAAACGCTACAATTTCAGAAAATTAGAACACAAATCAATTTGTATAAATTTAGAACCAAACATTGTGCTAAGTTTTGGATTAATTTAAGGAAAGCCAACATTTAACAATTTATGGAGCTATATGCTAACGCTATACGTTTGCTTCATAGCATCGCGACAGCAGTACGATGTTTTTCAAGTCTAAGCTTAATAAAAGGCGATTCGAAAAACAATTCAAAAATTTCGACTGTTGATGCGATATTGTCGTCAAAGGAACTTGTAAGAGATGTTGAAGGATTTTATGATCCACCCGCTTCATTAGTTAGCTACACACAGGCTTTTTCATATCATAACGTCACTCATTACAAAATTACAAGTATATTGAAAATTTGTAAGACTTTTTACAAATGAGCTCTTATTTCGAGCTGAAATTAAGTTTAAAAACTTCGAAAAAAGGTAAACGAAAAAGGCGAAAATAAAACAACCGTGCGGTTTCAATTTGCAAAACGAAGTGTATATTTCATTGTTATTGTTCTTTTTCTTCTTCTTTATTTTACTTGAACAAAGTAACGAGTTATTAAAATATGGCCGGGAGGGCGCGAAGTTTGAATATTCGACCAATTAATGTGGCTCGTCAAAACACCGGCCACGTTGAAAGGCTGCAAGGCTTCAATCATCTTCGATTGGGAGTACGGCCAGTTTGACAATTGGACGTCTCAGGATCCCTCTGGATGTTCTGACGTCGGCGACCCTGACCTTGCCGTCCTGCCCTTCGACGACCGCCACGACTCGTCCGGTTTTCCACTGCTGGGGGGGCGTATTGTCCTCGTGGATAATAACCAGCTTGCCCACGGTGAGGTTGGGTTGGTCCAGCACCCATTTGGATCTGGCTTGAAGGCCAAGCAGATACTCCTTGGACCACTTCTGCCAGAACTGCTGCTTGAGCCAGCATAGATGCTGCCATCTTTTCAAGCAACCCGTTTGCTGTTCCGGCACTGGTTCTGGGGGCAGCGACCGTAAACTGCTGCCGATCAATAGGTGCGCTGGAGTAAGCGCTTCGCCGTCGCTGGGATCGGCGCTTAGTGGTCCGATTGGCCTTGAATTGAGGATGGCCTCGACCTCGATGAGGACCGTGAGTAGCTCTTCGGTTGTGAGCAGAGCGTTGCCCACTGTACGCTGTAACAGCGTTTTCGCCGACTTCACCGCCGCTTCCCATAGGCCTCCGAAATGCGGTGCCCTGGGCGGTATCAAGGCGAAGCTGAAGCCTTCCTCTGCTGCGAACTGTTGAAGGTGTTCTTTCCCTCGCTCGACTTCTTCTTGGACTTCCTTCAGAATTCGTTGGGCTCCCACGAAGTTCGTCCCGTTGTCGCAGTACAGCGTCCTTGGAAGTCCTCGGCGACATATGAACCTTTTAAGGGCGAGAATAAAACAATCAGAAGACAGATTAGTAGCTAATTCAAAATGTACTGCCTTTGATGCGAAACAAACAAAAACAACTATATACGTTTTGTTCGGCGGCCGGCCACGAATTTTTAGCGTGGTATATACCGGACCACAGAAATCTACTCCACAAGTTAAGAACGGTCGTTGTGCTCGCAATCGATCCGCTGGTAAATTGCCCATTATTTGGGTTAAAAGTTTTGGTTTGTACTTAAAACAATGTATGCACTGTCGTACAACCTTTTGACAAGCTTCTTTGGCATTTATTAGCCAAATCTTTTCTCGAAGCAATGCCACCATCGCTTGAGATCCAGCGTGGTAATTCTTTCGATGGAGATACGTTAAGTATGTTTTTGCAAACGGCGAATTTTTGGTCAGTAGAAGTGGGAATTTGGCATCATATTCAATCGGTGCGTTTAACAAACGACCGCCAACTCCAATTAACGAAAACGAAAAATTCTCTTCACTATAATTGTGAATGAATGGATTTAATTTTTGAATACTGGGTTGTAATGAAACTTTCTTCCTAAGTTTTTGAATTTCATCTGCAAATTCATAATTTTGGATAGTTTCGACTATTTTAAGAAACGCCAGATTTAACTCTTTTGCCGTTGGCGATTCTTCGAGAACTTCTGTTTTGTTTTTTAATCTTTTTATGAATCGCATTGCATACGCAAATGTATTTACCAAGTCGATATATGAAGATTCTTCTTCAATAACTTCTAAAAGTTTGGTTCGAGGTTTTTCTACTGCTAGTAGAGCTATGTTTGTTTTCCGTTTTTCAAGGGCTTTATCTTCTGGAGACAACTCAAAATGCGTATTGACCGGCCACGATGATGGTTCTTGCAATAAAAACTTTGGACCGTTGAACCAAATGGACGCATTGAGTTCATCCACATTACAGCCTCTTGACACAATGTCTGCTGGATTTTGTTTTGTCGGTACATGTTTCCATGATACTTTTTGGGTCAACTCTTGGATGTCGGACACTCGATTTGCAACGAAGGTTGCAAGGGCAGTTGGATGTGTTTTTATCCAATGCAGTGTTATTTCGGAATCCGTCCAGAAAATAACTTCTTCAACGTCAAGATTCAACATCGCCTTTACTCTTGTCCATAATTTAGCAAGAGTATGCGCTGCGCAAAGTTCTAATCGCGGGAGCGATTTTGTTTTCAAAGGGGCCACCTTAGACTTTGCTGTTAGGAGCGTCGACTTGATACCGTCTGAGCTTTGGCTGCGAATGTAAATGCAACAACCGTAAGCTCTTATCGAAGCATCGGCAAACCCATGAACTTGTATTTTTGCGTTCGAATGAGTTTCGACAAACCTTGGAATTTTTATCTCGCCAAGTTGAATGTACGAAAGTACATTGAAATATTAAATATTATAAAAGTTCAAAATAAATACTTAAACAAACAATACTTAAATACGATCCACAAGAAATGTCAAATATAAACATGTAAACAAAAACATAGAATTCTTCCAAGAAACGAATGTAAATATGTATTAGACTAGAGGTCATATGAAAGAGATTCGGTGTTAAAATTATATACAAGAAGCAATATACATTGAAATTGAACAAAAGAGAGTGTTGCATTTTATTTTTTCACATTTTATTTCAAGTGAATTTTGGTTTCGAATTTTTATACGACTCATTTCAAGTCAAAACATTTGGTCCTTCTTGCCTTCAAGAATCAGTTTAACAATAAAAACATTAAAAACATTAAAAGTGTGTGCGGTGTATACCCCCCTTTGAAAAAAAAAAAAGATTTACAAGCTGTATTACGAGACTTAAATGTACATTTAAAAATTAGTTTTCGTTGATTAACGTTGATTACATAAACTTAATATCTACTTAGCTTGTTTAACAAGTGTTTTTTTCGTCTTAACAACTGGTTAATTTAACAAATTTAACTTATTTTTAAACAAAAGTGTCCAGAAGAGACACTACAAATCGACATAAGTTTTCGAGCAACATATTGGCGTTGTCAGCAGCAGTAGCAGAAGCAGCAGTAGCAGCAGTAGCAGCATCAGCAGTAGCAGCATTAGCAGCAGCATTAGCAGCAACAGTTGCAGACAAGCAGTAAGTTTTTGCTTTACGTGTCGTAAACTTGTCTGATAATTTTCATTCGTATTTCTGTTAATATAAAAAGAAATAAATATTATTATGACTGAAACTAAGAATTTCAAGTACGGTCAATTACAAAAAGACCTCTTGACAAAAATTATAAAGGATTTTACGAATTTCAAGAAATCGTCAAAAGAACGCCGAACAAAGGCGTATGCGACAGCTCGTCTAACCAAGTTGGAAGAAGACATGTCATCGGCCAAAACATATTATGAAGCCATCGTTGGAGGTGGAATGCTGGAAGAGAGTATGAAAGTTGAGGAATTAAAGGTAGTTTATGAACAAATTGATGAAATTTACCTCGAATATCGCATAGAGCTTCTGGAAGTGATTGAGAAATGGGCAACAATCGGTACTAACGTTCCAAACGTGGATGCTACGTCCCAAAATACAACTGGTACATCAGCTCATTCGGGAATAAGACTTCCACGGATAGATTTACCAAAATTCGACGGTTCATATACTACCTGGCGCGCTTTTCATGACAGGTTTCAGTCTCTGGTCCACAACAACAACAGTCTTGATGACATCGACAAGCTGCATTTTTTGCAATCATGCTTGACAGGTGATGCAGATCGGTTTCTGCAGAATTTTGCTGTTGAGGCTGCCAATTACAGTAAGGCTTGGGAATTATTAAATGATCGATACGATCATAAGCGCATTTTGGTGCATACGCAAATGCAAGCACTTTTTGGTCAACCATCCTTGATTCGTGAGACTGCCACGGGCATCAAAGATCTGCTGTACACCACCAGAGAGTGTTTTCTCGCGCTAGAGAAAATGGATGTGCCTGTGTCTTACTGGGACACCGTCCTTATCTGGTTTCTTCTCCCGAAACTTCCGCATTCTTGTCAACACCTATGGGAAGAAAAACTTGGTAATAGGAAAGATTTGCCTACATACAAGGAATTTACCGAGTTTTTGGAGATCCGTTTCCGAACGCTTGAAGTGATGGGTCAGCAGGAACATGAAGCTGCATACAGGACGAAAGAAGAGCCACACGTCAAAACAAGGCCTCGTTTTCAGCCAGTTAAGACGAAAGTTATGCACGCAAAGCAAGTCGTCAAACAGCCATCCAAGCCAGTAGACAGGAACCAAACCGGAGACAGGAACCACACCGTAGACAGGAACAACACCGTGGAGCAACTGGTCTGTAAACTGTGCAGTCAAGGCAAGCATACTTTGAGGAAATGCCAACAATTCCTCAACATGGATGTGAAAAGTCGTCAAGAAACTGTTTCCAGGCTGAAGATATGCGAAAATTGCTTGTCTTACGGACATCTTGTTGGAACATGTTACAGTCTTACTTCATGTTACTTTTGCCAACGAAGACATCACTCGCTGCTACATGAAAAACAACAACAACAATCTTCAAGCAACAGACATGTACAACAATTTCCTGCAACCAGTTCTAGCGCGTCTTCGTCTCAAGCGAACACTTTTCAGACGTCCATAAATCCAAATGCGCCTGTCTTTCAGCCATCGGTAGGACAATCTTTTAGTTACCACGCGTCGCAAGGTGGTTACGCACACCAGGTGCTCATGGCGACAGCGGTGGTAAAGGTTCGAGCAGCAGATGGTAAGTTACGTCTTTTACGTGCTCTGATTGATACAGGGTCAGAAAAGTCTTTCATCACTGAAGCAGCGGCACAACTTTTGAAATTGGAGAGAAGGCGTACAAATGTAGAGGTATCTGGGTTAGGGTTGGTCAACAACGGCACTGCGCAACACTCCGTCGAAGTGAGATTTGCTTCCCGTCACTCGACGTTTGAGACTGCCATTCAGGCGTTGGTTTTTAAGTCGTTGACTGGCCATCTCCCGGCCCAGCGAGTGGTACCTGGCACTTGGAAACATTTGAAAGGTCTTTCGTTAGCTGATCCTCATCTGTATGAACCTGCACCAATAGACTTACTTTTCGGAAGTGAAGTTTGTGCAGAAATATTTCTTCCTGAAATAAGGCGTCCAGAAGATGGAAATGGACCTGTAGCTCAAAACACCGAACTGGGATGGATTGTCTTTGGGAAAGTTTCAGCCGAAATTCCACAACAAGTCCGAAGCTTTGTTCAATTAACGGATCTGAGTTCTCAATTAGAGAAATTTTGGACTATTGAAGAGACACCTTTCCAGAAGCAAGAGACTGAAGAAGACATTGCTTGTGACGAGCACTTTAACCAACATACAACACGTTTACCTGATGGTCGTTATCAAGTGAAGTTACCGTTTAGAGGTGGAGTCTATCCAGAAATGGGATCGAGTCGGCAAATCGCCTTACGACGATTTCTTCATCTGGAGAAGAGGCTAGATTCGAACGAGAAACTTGCTGAAGGCTACAAGAAATGTATCCAAGAATACAAAGAACTTGGTCAAATGGAAGAGGTAGATGGTAATGATGCGGTTTTAGACACCCCATTCCATTATTTCTTACCGCATCATGCGGTGTTCAAAGAAGCGAGTTCTACTACCAAACTCCGAGTGGTGTTCGATGCTGCAGCGAAAACTACGGATGGCAAATCCCTCAACGATTGGTTGCTTGTCGGCCCAAAACTACAATCAAGTATAATTGATCTGGTGCTGAAATGGCGAACTCATCGAGTTACTTTCACCGCCGACATTGAAAAAATGTATCGACGAATTTGGGTCAGTCAATCAGATCGATATTACCAGTTGATCCTGTGGAGAGATGAAAAGACTGTACCTGTGAAAATTTTCAAATTAAAAACGGTAACTTTTGGCACAGCAAGTGCACCATACCTTGCCATCAAAATTTTAAAACGAGTTGCTGATGATGAGAGCGAAAGTTTTCCGGAGGGGGCGAAGGTTGTTCGTGAAGACATGTATGTCGACGACCTAATAAGTGGAGCGGACACCATTGAAGAAGCTAGAACGAAACGAGATGAAGCAAAGCAACTTTTGGCAACAGCAGGACTGAACCTCAGAAAGTGGACGAGTAACAGGAGAGAACTCATCGAAGATATCCCAATTCAGGATAGGGAACTTGATTTTGAACTTCCGCTGAATTTAGCAAATCACGTCAAAACCTTGGGTATCAAGTGGTTTCCCATCGATGACTTCTTCTCGTATCAGAACCTACAATCTGCAACGGAATCAACCACAAAAAGATCAATGCTGTCAACTATAGCCAAATTGTTTGATCCTTTGGGCTGGATCTCACCATGTGTCATCACCGCAAAACTAATGATGCAGCGATTATGGGAGCTTGGCTGTGACTGGGATGAACCAATTCCAGCTGCTTTGAAGAATAATTGGGATGCTTTTTTCCGAGAACTCCATCTGATCGAGCGGCTTCGGATTCCAAGATGGACCCAGATGAGCAAGACCAACAAATCGATCGAGCTGCATGGGTTTTGTGATGCATCTATGAAGGCCTACGGTGCAGCAGTCTACGTACGTGTTTTGGATAGTGAAGGCAAAATTCACGTCAATCTTATTTTGTCAAAGACAAAAGTAGCGCCAAATCAGCGAACGATAACTTTACCTCGTCTGGAACTTTGTGGTGCAGTAGTTTTGGCAGAGCTATTACAATACACCAAGGAAGTTCTGCTAATTCCTGATGTAAAAATCTATGCGTGGACAGATTCCACAATTGCATTGGCCTGGATACGCGCCACTCCCGCTCGATGGACCACGTTCGTATCCAACCGTGTGTCGGAAATCCAGCGGTTAGTGGGGATCGATTGCTGGGGACATGTCGCAACGCTTCATAACCCAGCCGATCTAGCGTCCAGGGGAGTATATCCATCCGAACTGGAATCACTTAAATCGTGGTGGAATGGTCCAGAATTCCTGCGAGAAAAATGGGTATTCGATCTTCCAGATCAACCCATCGAAATAGACACGTTGGAAGAGCAACGAAATATCAAGGTTTTGAGCATAAACGCAATAGAAGGTGATAGTATACTACAAATTATATGTAACTTTTCGAGCCTTCTCAAGGTTATTAGAGTTGTTGCCACCTGTTGTCGATTTATAGCAAAATGTAGACCCAAATTGGGGCCTATTTCAGGTCCACTCAAACCTAAAGAATTGGAAGCTGCCCGTCTACTCATTGTTAAGGCAGCACAAAAAGAAATGTTCGCAAACGAAATGCAAGAAATTCGCAATAATAAGACACCCAAACCGTTAAGTGCGTTAAATGCTTTTATTGATGCTACCGGAGTACTGCGAGTGGGAGGACGTTTGGAGAACTCTCTACTTCCTTATGATGCCCAACATCCGATACTGCTTCAAAACAACCATCATTTTACGAATTTGGTTGTCCGAGATGCTCATAAAAATACACTCCACGGCGGTATCCAGCAAATGATTAGCTACATTCGACAACGTTACTGGATTGGGCAAATAAGAAGAAGCGTTAAATACCAGCTACACAGGTGTCCTTCATGTTATCGACAAAAGGCATCTGAAATGCAGCAATTAATGGGAAATTTGCCTGCAGCGAGAGTGCGTATGTCTAGACCGTTTAGTCATACTGGTGTGGATTATGCAGGTCCCATCGAGATTAAGTCCTGGAAGGCACGCGGAGCGAAAATTCTTAAAGGATATTTTGCAATATTTATATGCTTAGCAACAAAAGCTATTCATCTGGAGGTCGTGTCAGACCTTACAACACAAGCGTTTTTGGCATCGTTTAAAAGATTTACTGCCAGAAGAGGAATCTGTACGAAGGTGTATAGTGACTGCGGAACTAATTTTGTTGGTGCTAACAACGAGTTAGTAAAATTATTAAAAGAAGCACAACACGATTGGAAGGAAATTGCGGAAGACTTAGCGAATCACGGTACCGAATGGCACTTTATTCCCCCAGCTTCTCCACACTTTGGTGGATTATGGGAAGCGGGTGTGAAATCGGTCAAGTACCACTTAAAACGAGTCGTTGGAACGGAAAGGCTAACTTTCGAGGAACTCATGACGCTTCTAGCTCAAATAGAAGCTTGTTTAAATTCGAGGCCTCTTTGCCCTCTCTCCGACAGCTTAGATGATTTAAATGCACTTACCCCCGCACACTTTCTAGTCGGCGAATCATTGCACGCTATACCACAAGGCGAATTGAATTACAACATCACGCATACAGATCGCTGGAAACGTGTCCAAGTTTTAGCAGAAGGATTCTGGCGAAAATGGAACTCCGAATATCTCGCGAGGCTTCAGCAGCGACCAAAATGGACACAAATAAGGGAAATGCCGAAAGTAGGAGACTTGGTGCTTCTTAAAGATGAGCGCCTTCCATCCACCTACTGGAACCTTGCTAGAATTCAAGAAACCCACGCAGGATCGGACGGATTGATACGCGTCGTGACCGTAAAAACACAAAACGGACAGTTGAAGCGGCCTATAGCAAAAATTTGCTTACTACCGTCGAACAAAACTTCGGAAGAAATCGACATAATTTGATCTAACTTGAATCAATTTGATAATTTGATTTCTCGCGCATAAAATTAAAACTACTATAATAAAATGAAATAAAAATCAGTAGAAAACCTAAAACCTAATATCATAAAATGAAATAAAACACCCATCGTTATTACAACACATTTTTCATTCGTTCAAACACATCTTTATTTAATAACACATTCATTCGAAACAGCAATCAACCCAACTTTAAAAACATCTGTAAACTGGTCAAAAACACACCAATCAACTCATCTTTAAATCACCTGAAAGCTGTTTAAAAGTAAAAATATATAAAACAAGAACTTGTCTTAAAATCATCTTTATTAAATATATGAGAATGTATAAACAATTGCAATTAATGCAATTCATCGTTAAATGCTGTGCTGCAACACAGCACACACAAAATTAAACTTATAATATAAAAAACACAGAACACTGTAACAACGCATGTTCTTTAATAAAATTTATTTCACTGCAACAACGCATGCATTATGATAAAACTTAATACATAAAATACAAATTTGCAAAGGTCACTTTTTAAATCACAATTACTAACAAAATATTAAATTCTGAGCCAAATCAACTTGCACAAAAAACAGATCTTCTATGTAAAATGCAAACACAATCCACACAAAAACAAATTTAAGGCAATCGCGAAATGTCAAATGCCGTCGGCAAAATGCATTTGACAAACCACTGCACACCACAACACTTTTCTATTTTTAAACTATACAGTCCACTAAATTATCACTAAATAGAAAAAACACCAAAGCAAATTCACTTAAATTGGAATCAATTCACTCCTAAAACTTAATAAACTTCATATAAAATAAATAAAGAAACATCGCGAGTTGTTTATAACACAAAACGTAAACAACAATTTCTAGTTAGAAGTCGCATTCTTTTCTAACTAGAAGAAGACAACACTCGGTTATGATCAATTTAAATTGAACAATTATTTCGCTCACACACGCTAGCACATAATGTACTTAACGCGAACCGCAAAAAAAAAGCACCGAATATGCACGAGCCTAGCCAACAAATCTACTATAGGCAAACACCGAATGTGCATCACTATTGCTTATGTATATAACATAGCTGATTGCACATAAAAAGAAAACTAAAATTCTTATGTGGAAAATAACGGCGTTCAAGCCCACCATTGACTTAAAATCTAATGCACTAATCAATGAATTTTCATTTCATATCAATGAAAACCCACATCAATTGAAAATTAAAACGAATGAAACTATAAACTAATAAATGTTCTCATGCATACACACATCACATACAATTCCCGCGCGCGTTTGGTAAACGAAACACTTCAGACTTTCTACACACTTTCAACAACACACATTTCATAAATATTATTAAATTTAAATCAAACTAATAATTGAAAACTCACCTGGAGAACTTGTTTCAATCACACTATTAATTTAATTCATTTATAAACAACAAAAAAAAAAAAAAACAGCACACGACGCGACCACTTGACGACCCGCACTACCGAAAAACACACGACAGAATAATCAATAATGTACATGGCCATGAAACTGAATGGCATTGAATACAATACAACATACATTGATTGCCGATTGCCGAACACCATTCACCGATAGTCTTGCTGTACTACGCTTACTACCAGCAACCAGCAACCCATCAAAATTTCATTCAAGCGTGAATGAAAAAACACTACTTCGTCTGAGTACACTGTGTTTACGTAGTATGCATATATGTTGTAATAAAAAGTCTTGTTATCTTACTTGGGCATGGGTGTATATGGGGTTGTATTATTTCTTATGCACTAACATTGTTGTATATTTGCATGTATACCTGAGTGGTCTCTCATATTGGAACACATTGGAATCGACCAACCACGGAATAGAAAATGTAGTATACTTTGTGGCTGAAATAAATGGAAACTGTGATGCCATACTACTGCATATTTCTGCGACATCAAAATTGTACCATTCACCAGTCCGAGGCGGGAGAATGTACGAAAGTACATTGAAATATTAAATATTATAAAAGTTCAAAATAAATACTTAAACAAACAATACTTAAATACGATCCACAAGAAATGTCAAATATAAACATGTAAACAAAAACATAGAATTCTTCCAAGAAACGAATGTAAATATGTATTAGACTAGAGGTCATATGAAAGAGATTCGGTGTTAAAATTATATACAAGAAGCAATATACATTGAAATTGAACAAAAGAGAGTGTTGCATTTTATTTTTTCACATTTTATTTCAAGTGAATTTTGGTTTCGAATTTTTATACGACTCATTTCAAGTCAAAACAAGATAAATTGGTTTTGAAATTTTGCCAACTTGTATCAAGGCGCAATGGAATCGACTCATCCCAATCAATTTTTGCAATCCAAAGCTCTTGCAGTAAGATTTTTGCTTTGGTGACTATGGGGCATAACAAACCAAGAGGATCGAAAAGACGAGCGAAAACTGATAGTATGTTTCGCTTGGTAGCTCGTAGATCATGAAAATTATTTTCCAAATTGAAGCTGAAAGTATCTTCTTTTGGATGCCAACAAGTTCCTAGAGTTTTGGTAGAGTCTGAATCATTAAATTTGATTGATTTTTCAGTACTCGCAGTGTTGTAAGACTCTGGATGGTTTGAGAACCATTTAGCCAATTGAAACCCGCCTTTTTTAAGGATTTCTTGAATCTCAAACTTTATTATTTTTAGAGTTTCAAGATCATTGGCACCAGTTAAGAGATCATCTACATAGAAATCTCTTCGAATTATATTCGAACCAGTAGGGTATATTTTTTCATTATCATCGCCCAACATCTTTAAACACCGTATTGCTAAGAATGGCGCTGGAGACGTGCCATATGTTACAGTGTTTAGTCGAAAATGTTGTAGTGGTTGGGACGGATGCTGCCTCCACACTATGAGCTGATAAATCGAGTGCTCTTCAGCAATGCATACTTGCCGGTACATTTTCGTAATATCGGCCGTAATGGCGTATTTGTGTATTCGAAAACGGAGCAACGTCGAAAATAGCTCCTCTTGAATGGTTGGCCCAACCATTAAGATGTCATTCAAAGATAATTGAGATGAAGTTCGACTTGAAGCGTCGAAAACAACTCGCAGCTTAGTACTTGTGCTTTGCGGGCGCAAAACACACTGATGTGGAATGAAATAGTGCGGGCTTTTCGGGATTTCATTATTTGTCGGCGACATATGTCCTAACAAAAGATACTCTTTCATGAAATCCATATACATAGCATTTAACTCGCTATCTTTGGATAGTTTTCGCTCCAGTGCGAGAAACCTTCGTTTGGCAGTTTCAAACGATGATCCAAGCGAGTTTGGAGACGATTTAAACGGTAGTTTAACCTCGAAACGACTGGAAGGCAAAAGTTTTGTATTATCAACAAAGTGTTTTTCGCACAACTGTTGTTCTGGCGTTAGAAACTTTTTCGTTTCTCCAGGAATTTCTTCCAGTAACCAAAATTTTTGCACAATTTTGTCTAAGTCTGGTAACTCTTCAGACTGACATACCAAATTACATTGTTTGGTATTTGAATTTGTACCTTTGGGATATTTTCCGGATATAATCCAACCCAAAAGTGTTTTTTGAATAGTGGGATATTCAGGGCCTTGTTTAATTTGACCGACCGACAATAATTCGAAAAATGTTTCCGCTCCTATTAGTAAGTCAATTTTTTGAGGCTTATTGAAGTAAGGATCAGCTAATTGAATGTTGGAAGGTATCTTCCAATTCGTAATATTTATTGCTTGATCCGGCTGATATGACGATATTGAGTTCATTACCCAATAGTCAGCAGAAAACGAATGATCGTTAAATCTTGATTTTACTTCTGCATGAACCTTTTTGTTAACTATAGCACTTGCTTTACCGATGCCGAGAAGGTTCAAGGTTTTTTGTTCCTTTCGCAGCTTCAATTTTTGTGCAAGCTCTTCAGTTACAAAATTGATTTGCGAGCCTGAATCAAGTAACGCTCGAGCTAGCGTATATTCACCACTACTGCCTTTAATTTGAACAATAGCAGTAGCGAGAATAACTTGATCTTTTGAAACTGAGGCATGCATAGCTTGAAAGCTCGAAGCTCCTTGTGACGGTGTGCTATTAAACGTAGTTTGATATTGGTGCAATAATGTGTGATGCGATTTATTGCAAACACTGCACCGAGTTAATTTGCACTTTGAAACTGTGTGTCCTTTTCGAAGGCAGTTTATGCAAACAGGCACACTTTTCGCGAACTCAAATCGTTGCATCACAGGTATTGAAGCATAGGGTTGGCATGTCGTAATAAAATGATCACTTGAATTGCAGTATAAGCATTTCGATTTATTTGCTTGTTGGTTAACACAAGCAAATGAAGCCCTTTGGTTTCTGTTATGGTTCATCTCATGTTTTGGTTTTGATGACCTATCAGAAATTTTATGCTTTGAAGACGATGCTTCTTCAGCAGAAAGATGCTGATATCGCTTATTCAGCGCGGCTTCACAGTCACTCCATAAAGGAAGTGTACTGAAATCTAGTTGCTCTTCCCACTTTGATCTTGTCATCGAATCAACCTTTGACATTACTAAATGAATTATGATCGCGTTTGTGATATTCTTTTCATCACCAAGCGAAAGAAGCGAATCATAAATTGTGGAAACAGTGTCTATCATGCTGCGCAATGCAGAAGCTGATGGCTTTTGAATTTCTTTTAGTTCGAAAAGAGTAGACACATTGTCGAAAAATATAAGGCAATTATTGTCATAAACCTTTTTTAAACTTGCTAAAGCTTTTGGATAATTTTGTTCCGTTATTTGAAACGCTTTAACTGTTCCTAAAGCTTCACCCGATAAACAAGATATTAAATGATTGAATTTTTCAATATCTGGAAGCATTGGATCATTGTCTACTAAACTCTCAAAAAGGCTAATAAAATTTTTGTATTCTGAATACTTTCCACTAAATTTCGGGAGAGACATTTTTGGAAGGCGCGAGTGATGTGGATTACTAAAAGAATATTCAATTCCACTTGGCTTACGACCCTTATTTACTTTAGATACAAGTAAAGCCTTTGCACTGACGCAAATGTCTTCTAACTCTCCGCGGAATACGTCGCTATGATCAGCTGATTCAATCTCAGTTTGACAAGCCATGATCTGATCGACGTATGAATTCAAAATATCTAACCGACATTCCAATTCTATTGGATTAAGTGACATCGTTTTTTCCTCTAAAGCCGTTCTAACTCGCACAATATTATTTTTAAGAACTTGACGCTGATGTCTTAATTGTTCTAAATCTGCGTTTTGTTTAGGTGAAGCCTGCCGTTTCTTGCTCGTCATTTTGATAAACTTTTTGTTACAATTCGCTTAAAAACTTTCGAAATAACTTTCTTTCCGAGAATTAGCTTATCTGGAAATTTGTTCACTTTACCACAGTTTATGAATTATAATTATTTGGAAGTCGTTGAAAAATTAATTTATTTTCATACGAAAATTCCACGAAAACGAAAATAAATTTCAATAAACTGTTTCAGAACTTGTTGAAAGTTTCTAATTATTCGTAAAGCGAATTAAGTTTATGTAAACAAAAAAAAAATTTATTATTCAAAATTAATCGCTGAACACACTCTTCGCACGAAAAATTTCAAAGTAATTTTTGATCACTGGACACGATCACTTTTGACAGCTGGAAACTCAGCGAAAATTCAGCGAGTGAGCGAACTGTCAAAAAAAATTGAATTTGAAACGTCAAATAAATGTAAACAAATTTCAATTTGTCTATTGATCGGCTTTTTTATTACGATTTGATTAATTAAATTCGGATTTGTATTTAATTAATTGAAATTATTGTTTCAAACGAATCGCGAAATTATCTTGAGTGTGTGAGTGGTATGCGATATGTGACGATGACTGCGGCGGCGCGGTGACAAAGAACGCGGTAGTTTAATTTAAGTAATTTATTTGCTTATGATATATATATTTGCATGTGTTGACCAACTAATTTAAGCTTTGTATAAAATAAAACAATCGCAACCAATTTTATTGTAATTTTAATGAACCACGCACTTTTTTGTATTGTTTCACCATCAATTATATGTATATGTAAATGCAAATGGACAAAAACTGAACGTCAAAGGCCGCAATAAATTGGCAATTATTTTAGACACTTTCAGTTTTTGTGAATACCTGTTTTTTTTGTTTTGATTTCTTAAAACTTTCCTCCTGTCCAGTGACACTTCTCGCAAATGATGTAGTGATTTGAATATTTGATGTGTTGGGGTAGGTTTGGAAGGTACTCCCTTGGCAATGGCTCTGGTTGATGGTGGTTGCTGATAGTGGTTGCTGGTGTTTCAATTGTCTTTAATTTTTGCACAAATTGATTTCACTAAATGTACTACTACGCGGCGTAAGATATTCAATCAATTGTTTATCAAGATTGATTTTTAATCAATATACACGAATTCTTAGTTTCGCGGCGCGTATATATGTATGTACGTTTGATTCGTTGACTAACTATTAGTTTTAGTTATTCACTTTTATTTAAACAAATTTACTAATTTAAATTTGTCGCTGCTCGGACGCCATGAAAATTTGTAAGACTTTTTACAAATGAGCTCTTATTTCGAGCTGAAATTAAGTTTAAAAACTTCGAAAAAAGGTAAACGAAAAAGGCGAAAATAAAACAACCGTGCGGTTTCAATTTGCAAAACGAAGTGTATATTTCATTGTTATTGTCCTTTTTCTTCTTCTTTATTTTACTTGAACAAAGTAACGACTTATTAAAATATGGCCGGGAGGGCGCGAAGTTTGAATATTCGACCAATTAATGTGGCTCGTCAAAACACATTTGAAGTTAAGGAAATGTTGAGGTATTTAGTTTTGTTAAACCTATTGAACTAAATGTCTTTTTTATAATGTTTACTTTGGTGAAATAAAATTTTAAGTTTTCGTTGCCATGTTTACTGTATTAACAAGAGGAATGTCGTTTTTTACTAATGTACATAGATTCTACTACATTTTAACGCCGCAACGCTAATTTTTTATTTTAAGAAGTTAGTAAAATTCCTTTGTTTAAAAAAGAAATTTAAAAAAATTTTAATTTTTGAGAATTTGAGAAATTAAAATAAAAAAATCGCGCGATTTTTTAATTTTAATTTCTCAAATTCTCAAAAATTAAATAAAAGTTAAAATTCGCAGAGTAGAGATACGTTTTTCCGGAATTTGGAGATAATTTTTTATTTTAAGAAGTTAGTAAAATTCCTTTGTTTAAAAAAGAAATTTAAAAAAATTAAATAAAAGTTAAAATTCGCAAAGTAGAGATATGGTTTTCCGGAATTTGGAGATAATTTTTTATTTTAAGAAGTTAGTAAAATTCCTTTGTTTAAAAAAGAAATTTAAAAATATTTTAATTTTTGTTAATTTTGAGAAATTAAAATTAAAAAATCGCGCGATTTTTTAATTTTAATTTCTCAAATTCTCAAAAATTAAAATTTTTTTGAATTTCTTTTTTAAACAAAGGAATTTTTAATTTTAATTTCTCAAATTCTCAAAAATTAAAATTTTTTTAAATATCTTTTTTAAACAAAGGAATTTTACTAGCTTCTTAAAATAAAATATTATTTCCAAATTCCGGAAAACCATATCTCTACTTTGCGAATTTTAACTTTTATTTTTCTTAGTTCTCAGAATCAAAATCTTATTCCGCTTTCTATTGTTTTTCTCTAATTTTATTCAATCTTTTTCTGTTTGAGGAAAACCAAAGAAAGCAGAATGATTTTGTTTCACTTTTTACTTTTTCCTTTCCCTGCTTTCTTTTTTTTTCCTCCAATTTTTTATGCTTCTTTCAAAATTTCATATTCGTTTGATTTTGCTTACATGTTCTGAATGGGCAATATATAATACCAACAACTGTTTGCATTTTTGGAATATTTCGATGCACGCGGAGAAAGAGAAAAACAATAAATAACTTTGTTGCAAAACTACCAAAGTCATTGTACTCAATTATAATAAAGCATGCTAGGAGTTTTTTTTTTAAATTTTACTGAACGAAAATTTTATTTTTCAGGGGGTTAAATAAGTTTTAATAAAATAAATAAATTTTTTATAGAAAGTTAGCATTTTACTTAGCAATTCAATCTTATCTTATTTTTTTAAAACACTAAAATTTTTAAATAGTTTTTGGCTTATAAATTTGAAGAGCGGCGGTATTCTAACAACCTTTGGTTTTCTAACTGTATTTCATAAGGCTTTTTATTAACTATTATTTATCGAAAAATTGAGATTCTATGCAAATTGTGAACTTATGTCTCAGCTAAATTAAAAAAAAATGTGGACTTATGTCCCATTTTGGTGGCACATAAGTCCATAATCTACTTATTATCCAGTTTTGGACTTATGTCCCACTGAAGTGGGACACAAGTCCATAATGAACTTATGACCCGAGGAGTTATGTCCCTGCGCCAAGAAAACCATCTATGTATAAATCCTCTCAATCCAGCTTTGTATAATTTTTCTAAAAGTATGTCATGATTTACCATAATGACTTCGTCATATCTATGAAAAGCGCTGCAGAAGAATTTTGTTTATTTAAACCGTCACTTATTTCACTTCATACTTTAAGAATGGCATCTTCTGTGCATATTCCTTCTCGAAAATCATATTGCTTATTACTTAAAAAAATTTGTTTTGTTGAGAAAATGCACAATAGGGTGGAGCGTTTTTTTTTTTTAATATTGCTTCGGCATACCTGTTAAAAGTTGCTGTCTTAGGTCATCATTGAACATAAGAAAAATCAATGAGCTCGCGTTATGTTTAGAGGTGCCCCCGTCATCATTATGTTTTGAAAAATTCATGAATATACTCATGAAATCACAAAGATATTATGAACGTAGAATGGCTTCCTGAGCGATTCTGTGTAAGTGTAACACGTGTACGTACAACCATCTCCGGTTGTACTTTACCATATATATGTAATACCAATAACCACAGTCATTTATTTTATCGCTGACCTGACGTATTAGCATAACCCATCGAAAGCAAGTGCAGGTGTCTGCCGAACCAACAACAACATCATAAATGCTTTGCATAAAATCAACCTTTGGACATTGTTTTGATGTTTAGCTCAATAATGAATCAAGTGCATGTACTTTCGGCACTAGAACGAGATAAATAAAGTTCTGTTGGTTGTCGTTGGATTAAGATGTAGTGCATAGATTAGGTTAAGCTTTAAGGTTGCTTTGTATTAAAAGAAGAGAAAAAGAGAGTCAGTTTTTACTGATTCTTGGACGATAAAACGACTAATAAATTTGTTTTCTTCTTTACATTCTTTATTTTCTGGAACTTGTAACTCGTGCGTACTGCAGTTCACTTGTTTAACGCTTTGAATTTAACGTCAGGCGGTCTAGATTTTTATTTATTTAATGTGAGTAGTATTTTCCATCATTTACTTTAATATTATTATATTATTTTTGTTTTGGTGGCAGAAAAATGTCTCAAGTTAAAACACGACAAACGGCGAGCTGTCCTGTATTTGGTTTGCCGGAGAAGTTACCTCTGTCACAATTACCAACGTATAGTGATATTATGAAGTACTATATGCTCCTAAAACAAGAACTAAAGCCGGACAAAACAGCAAAGGAACCAACCGTCCTGGAAATATCAGAAAGATTAGCAGATGAAATTTTAGAAATATGGCAAAAGTCGTCGCTACCTACTATAAGTCGAAAAAGAATTTTACAGCTGATTCGTTCCTATCACAATAAATATAGAGTCTTAATGAAGCCATATAAAGGCCGTCAAAGTAACAAAAACTACCAAGAAAAAATAAATACATTTAAAACGGAGTCCCAGAGATTGTTTAATATTTGCGGCTGCAAATGCGATGTCATCTCAAACTGCAGCTGCATTAAAAGTAGTCGTGTTCCCAAGGAGGAAGTGGATTTTTTACTAGATCAGAGAACAACAAGAAAAATGATTATAGGCGGTGTGGATGTAGTTGCAACTCTAAAGAATAAGAAAAAACAGGATAGAATAGAAAAAAGTTTCATACGTAAGAGGGAGGTAGATTATTCTGATAAACCTTGTTGTTCTCGTTCGTTGATTGAGGTTATGACGATTGAAAGCAGCAGCTCCTGTGATAGTTCACTTGTACTATCATCTAGCCCTTGCTATGAAAAGCCAGAACCAAAAGTTTCGCCCGCTAAAAAAAAAAAAAAGATTAAATTTGCCATCGTTAGCCCTAGCCTGTGATCGCACGGGAGTATCAGATAGAGCCGCTGCCATTATAGCATCTTCTGTCTTAAAAAATGTTGGCATTATTTCATCAAACGATCCAAGTAGTGTCATTGATCGCTCAAAGTTGCGACGTGAGAGAACTAAAGCCAGATCAACTTTACAAGAGGCAGATCGTAATAAAATTCTTCGTGGTTTGTATTTTGATGGCAGAAGGGATAAAACTTTGGTTCGTATCCAGAAAGAAGGGAAGTTTTATAGAAAACGAGTTACGGAAGAGCAATATGTGATTTTATCGGAACCAGGAAGCAACTATTTCGGGCATGTTACATGTGAGTCAGGAACTGCTAAAGGTATTAAAGATACTATAATAACTCACTTGAAATCGAAGTCAGTAAGACTAAGTGAAATAACTGTAGTTGGCTGCGATGGAACTGTAGTGAATACAGGTTTCAAATGTGGTATTATTCGTCTGATGGAAGAGGATCTCAATCGACCATTACAGTGGTTCATCTGCCAATTACATGCCAATGAATTACCACTGTGGCATTTGTTATTAAATTTAGATGGAAAAACTACAGGGCCGAAATGCTTCTCTCAGGTACTGTTGGATCTCAACTACAAAATTTTCAAATAATGCCAGTAGTCCAGTTTAGCATTATACCTACAACATTGCCAGAAATTTGCAGAAATGATTTAAGTACCGACCAAAAATACCTTTACGATATAATGACCGCTATCAGTACTGGTATATTTGCTTCTGATTTGGTTAATATGGAACCTGGACCTCTTAACCACTCTAGATGGCTGACAACAGCTACTCGAATCCTTAGATTATATGCCTCTAAAATAGACCCAGAAGAAAACTTTATGGTATTAGCTACGTATGTGATGAAAGTTTATGGCCCTATGTGGTTTAAAATAAAATGCAATCCCTCCTGCACAAACGGAGCTAAGCATCTGTGGCAAACCATTAGTCTGAGTCGCTATTTGAACTCAGACTTGAGGACAGTCATTGACAAAGTAATCCAAAGAAATGGATATTTCGGACATCCAGAAAATATTCTCATTGCCATGCTCGGAGATGACAGAGAAATTATGCGGGAACTGGCATACCGACGAATTATAAAAGCAAGAACAAATAATAGTGCTCCAACTCCAATCCGTAACTTTAAGGTGCCTGCATTTAATTACGATGCCAATGATTATTCAGAAATGATTATGTGGCAAGACTGTAGTGTTACTGAGCCACCTTTAACGAAAAATATGTCGGATCAAACATTAAGAGTTGTCAAAAATGGCATCGGCGTAAGTCACAATATTCATGACTTTCCATGTCATACCCAAGCCGTCGATCGCTGCATCAATTTGGTGACAGAAGCCTCTAGTGCAGTTTGCGGGGAAACTAGACGAGATGGATTCATTAGGGCCAGACTACTATAGCGTCAGCAAATGCCTAATTTTGATACAAAAAAGCAGTTTTATGTCTAAAAATGCAAAATTATGATAATTAATGATTACTTAAAAAAAAATTTTTTTTCTGTTTTTCAACTGTATTGGGGCACCTCCAAACATTTAGACAGATGGATGAAATTTTGTACGTTTGTTTTTTACATAACAAGGCAACTTTTTATCACTATGCCGTTAAGAAAAAAAAACTTCATAAAAATCCATACATTATCGCTCCACCCTAATAGTGCAGTCAATGAAGCATTTTAGGTCCGAATTTTTTTACTGTGAACCGATTTGCATGAAATTTTGGAATTAGGCTCATCTTACCCTTAACTTCAAAAGTGAAAATGATTTGAACACCGCCACCACCCTGGGGGTAGTTGCCACCCCTTTTCGGGGGCAAATTTTTTTTTTTTTTTCAAAATAACCTCGGATATCGATAAAAGGCCTAATTTTAAGCAAAAAATCATATCTAAAGTTTTTTATTAAGTCCAATACTTCTCGAGTTATTGGCAATTGAAAATTCGCAATTTTTTCACGTTTTTCATCTATTTATTGCAAATATCTCCAAAACTATACGTTTTATCGAAAATTTTATAAAGAACAAAATTGTAGCAGGTAAAACAATGAACAATTCGGTGTTTTATAAAGTGTTCTAAGAACAATATTAAGCTAGATATAAAAGATCAAAGCCATTTTTTATTTTGTCTGAAATTTAATCGTCGTGGTCAATGCCATTTAGCGGCGAGCAGATGCATTTTATGCATTCTAATACAAGAAGATGTTTTGTAGTGCTTGAAATAAGCTTTAAAATGAGCACTATTAAAAGTCTTTTGCACGTAAAATAAGTGAGCTGTAGTGCAAATAAGGAGAGCATCTAATGTTTTTTTCTTTTAAATCAATGGGTTTTTGGACCATAACTCCTTTAATTTTCATGCTATCACAACTTATAAAAAACCATTGCAAGGGTAATTAAGAGAGCTACAACATCCTTTATTGCAATATATAGTAAACAACCTTTTGCTAAAACGGTGAAGGGTTAAAGGACTTAAGAGAGGCTGCGATTGCGCTGCCACGCGCTCTTTAAACAATCATATCTCCGTCAATTTTTGTCTGACAGAAAAAACTAAAAAACCAAATTGTTTGTCAGAAAAATACCTAAATTTTTTATTCTTACACTTTTATACGTATCTGTCGTCATTTTTGAGATATTATGAAAAAAAGTGGGTTTTTTAAAAATTTTAAAATTTTTTGTTTTTTTTTAAATCGTGACTTTTTTGAAAAATATGTGTCCTGAAGCATCCAAACTGATACTATCTATCAAACTCTTCATAACAAACTTAATTTTAGGCGGAATACGATTAAATTTAATTTTGGTGGAAATGGCACTTATGAAACCCATTGATTTAAAAGAAAAAAACATTAGATGCTCTCCTTATTTGCACTACAGCTCACTTATTTTACGTGCAAAAGACTTTAAATAGTGCTCATTTTAAAGCTTATTTCAAGCACTACAAAACATCTTCTTATATTAGAATGCATAAAATGCATCTGCTCGCCGCTAAATGGCATTGACCACGACGATTAAATTTCAGACAAAATAAAAAATGGCTTTGATCTCTTATATCTAGCTTAATATTGTTCTTAGAATACTTTATAAAACACCGAATTGTTCATTGTTTTACCTGCTAAAATTTTGTTCTTTATAAAATTTTCGATAAAACGTATAGTTTTGGAGATATTTGCAATAAATAGATGAAAAACGTGAAAAAATTGCGAATTTTCAATTGCCAATAACTCGAGAAGTATTGGACTTAATAAAAAACTTTAAATATGATTTTTTGCTTAAAATTAGGCCTTTTATCGATATCCGAGGTTATTTTGAAAAAAAAAAAAAAAAAAATTTGCCCCCGAAAAGGGGTGGCAACTACCCCCAGGAGTTACATGCTTGCAACACATTCGACCGAGTGACGTAGTTACGGTACTTACAATTGCCTAGCAACATCATATCTCAGTCAACTCTAAAACAAGCTAGCCATTCTTCCCACCAAAGCTAGTGCCTGCATAGCCTAAGCATTTAATAAACGTTATGTATGTAAGTACATACATCGCATTATCAAATAAAAACCAACAGACGATTGGCTGTTCATTTAAAAGCCTTTGTACATAATGTAAGCAAACAAACATAGCGGATCATTCGAAGGTCACTTTAGGGTTTAAGTTATTTTCTAAGTTAGTTGTTAAGTGACTCTCAATGTGAAAAGAACAAATAATAAAGATTAATTTTTGTGCAAACTTTCATCACGGTTTTCTTTTTTTTAAATTTTTTTATTTTCTTTGGGACCGCGACTGGCTCCCACATATAACTGGCGCAGTCGGCAAAAACAAGTGCTTAGTAATTAAAAAAAAAAAGAAACTAAAAATAAACTTAATCAAGAAAGTGCAAAAGCATACCCACATCGGTTTCAAAACACTAGTAGTGGATTGTTCAACTTAATACTTAAAGCAATTAAAGTGATCGCTACCGCTACGCTAATTCTTGTGCTAAATTTTAATTAAAAGGAAAAACATCGAGCAGTGTTCATATAAACTCTGATATATCAAATACTAAACATACGTACAAAACAATTAAAATACGTATGCACCACAATCATCGATAGAGGACGCAAAAACAGAAAAAAGCAGCAGGTATGGCGAACCCAAACTTATTGACTTTAATTGATGGAGTGTCTGATTTCACCGGATCACCTGAAGAGCTAAGTTTATTCATAAAGCATATTGATTATTTGATTAGTTTAAGCACAGGCTTAGATTCTATTTCCTTAAGTATATTTGATTTGAGAATAAGGCAGAAAATCAAAGGTAGAGCTAACGTTGTTCTTATAAATAATAACAATCCAACTACGTGGAAGGAGATTAAAGAAATCCTTTTATCAAATTGTTCAATTTCCGAAAGTCTAGAATTTATTAATTATTAATGAAATCAAAATGTTAAAATTTCAAAATTCGGTTGAAGATTTTTTTGAAAATACTCTAAATTTGGTAACAAAATTAAACATTAAATCCGACCTAACGGGCCACGCGGATATCCCAGCTTGGTTCAATGCTGAGCAAAATGAACAGTTAGCATTGAAACTATTTATAAATAAGCTACCTAGTGGACCAAAGCTCATTCTTCATGCAAGAAATCCGAAAAGCTTTAAGGAAGCAAAGGCTGTCTTAATAGATACTGAAAACTTTTATGCATTTTCCCATTCAAAATTTCGTATTTATGAGAGTAGTCATGAAGCCAACCAAAGAAATATTAGATTTGATGCTCAAGCAGTTGAAAATGGTCAGGGAAATTTCAGCGGAAATCTTAGGCGGGATAGCAGACCCCTTCAAAATTCAAACTCATCTCACTTCAGACAAAATAATCCTCAAAACGTTTTTAATTCTCAACAGCACCAAAATATAAATAGAAATAGATACATTAATTCAAGTAATATCAGAAATTTGAGGCAAGAAATTCCAAATTCAGGTAACTCACGAAGAAATAATGCAAATCAACCGATGGAAGTCGATCATTTCAGGACAGAAAATATACCATTTTTTGAACCAAGTGATGCGCAATATTCTGAAAATTTTCCGTCAACTGCCTCCGATCACTTCCATATATAGTCGTTGAAAATGCAGATGTGCCATGCCAACTGAAGCTACTGATAGATTCAGGTGCAGGTACATCTTTAGTTAAGGAAGGCATTTTTGATAAGTCATTCAAATCGGACCTTGATAAGCCCATTTTACTTAAATCTATAAACTCAAGTATAATGGTGAACACAAAAGTAACAATTCCTCTTTTTAAAGAGTTTAACAGGCCTTCAACTAAAATAGATATGCTTGAAACTGTGTTGAACGGCAGTTTCGATGGAATACTAGGCTGTTATGTCTTAAGACCGTTGATGGCAAAAATCGACCTGGAGAATTCCCAACTCATTACAAAAAACGCTACACTACCAATGGTTTTCAATTTCTCCGATCATCCAGCCCATTTATATGAAAATATAAGTAATTTAGACGAAGATTTAATAAATGTTAATTTTCAACAGCCTAATATAGATTTACTTGCAGAAAAACACAAATTAGACAATCATAATAGCGAAGAAATAGAATCCTTGACTAGAACTCTTAAGAAGTTTGAAAATGTTTTTTACCTTAAGGGTGACAACCTCACTGCAGCCGTGAAATACACACATACGATTCCTACAAAGAACGATATTCCCATTTATTCTAAAGCGTACAGATATCCAGTTGCACATAATGATGAGGTAAATGAGCAGGTTTCAGAAATGCTTAAGTCTGGTATAATCAGGAAATCTAGTAGTCCGTACAATGCTCCAATTTGGGTAGTACCCAAGAAAATAGACAATTCTGGCAAACAAAAATGGCGCATAGTTGTGGACTTTAGAAAACTTAACGATGTAACCATAGAGGATAAATTTCCAATTCCCGTTATTGATGATATTCTGTCCAAATTAGGAAATGCACAATATTTTACGGTACTTGATCTCGCAAAGGGATTCCAACAGATTCCTTTATGCGAAAGAGACATACCTAAAACGGCATTTTCAACTGCGAGTGGACATTATGAGTTCACTCGCATGCCGTTCGGGCTTAAAAACGCACCAGCACCCTTTCAAAGGATGATGAATGAGGTCTTGTCCGACTACATCAACAAAATATGTGTAGTCTACCTTGACGATATACTCATTTTTTCAACCTCTCTCCAGGAGCATATCGATTCTATTAACAAAATATTGAAGAGATTGAATGAGTATAATCTAAAGGTTCAAGTCGACAAGTGCCAATTTCTCAAACGCGAAACGGAATACTTAGGTCATGTTATTTCTGAAAATGGTGTTAGTCCAAATCCCAATAAAATTGAAATTATAAAAAATCTTAAACTTCCACAAACAATTAAACAAATGAAATCATTTTTGGGAGTCACTGGGTTTTATCGTAAATTCATAAAGGACTACTCTAAAGTAGCCCTACCTATGACTAGATATCTCAAGAAAAACACAAGGCTTAATGCAAATGATAGTCAATTCATTGAGTCCTTTAACAAACTTAAAGAACTTATATGCACCTGTCCCGTTCTAGCATACCCAGATTTTTCTAAATTGTTTACCTTAACAACCGATGCAAGCAATGCAGCTTTAGGAGCAGTTCTATCACAGAACCATCACCCAGTAGCTTTTGCTTCAAGGACTCTCAATCGTCATGAAACAAATTATAGCACAGTTGAAAAAGAGCTCCTATGTATTGTATGGGCCACAAAGTATTTTCGGCCATATTTATTTGGTCGAACGTTCAAAGTCCAAACTGATCACAAACCATTAGTATGGCTGAACTCTCTCAAAGAACCCAATGCTAAACTGCAGCGCTGGAAAATTAAACTTAATGAGTTCGATTTTGAAGTTGACTACATAAAGGGTAAAGAAAATTATGTGGCCGATTTTCTCAGTCGCCTTGAAACCAATCATTTGGAGGGACATAATGCAAGTATTAAATCGGACTTAGCCACAGTTCATAGCGGCATTGAAAACATCAATGATCATATATAATATATATAACTGAGACTCCTTTGAATATTTACAAAAATCAGTTATTTATTGAAAAAGGCAACTCGAATTCGTATAAAAATAAAATCTTGTATCAGAAAAAAAGGAGAACTATTATCTCATTAAATAGTTACAACGAGGAATACGTGCTCAAAATATTTAAATATTTAATATTTTAATTTAATATTTTTAATTCTCAACAGCACCAAAATATAAATAGAAATAGATTTAATTCAAGTAATATCAGAAATTTGAGGCAAGATATTCCAAATTCAGGTAACTCACGAAGAAATAATGCAAATCAACCGATGGAAGTCGATCATTTCAGGACAGAAAATATACCATTTTTTGAACCAAGTGATGCGCAATATTCTGAAAATTTTCCGTCAACTGCCTCCGATCACTTCCATATATAGTCGTTGAAAATGCAGATGTGCCATGCCAACTGAAGCTACTGATAGATTCAGGTGCAGGTACATCTTTAGTTAAGGAAGGCATTTTTGATAAGTCATTCAAATCGGACCTTGATAAGCCCATTTTACTTAAATCTATAAACTCAAGTATAATGGTGAACACAAAAGTAACAATTCCTCTTTTTAAAGAGTTTAACAGGCCTTCAACTAAAATAGATATGCTTGAAACTGTGTTGAACGGCAGTTTCGATGGAATACTAGGCTGTAATGTCTTAAGACCGTTGATGGCAAAAATCGACCCGGAGAATTCCCAACTCATTACAAAAAACGCTACACTAACAATGGTTTTCAATTTCTCCGATCATCCAGCCCATTTATATGAAAATATAAGTAATTTAGACGAAGATTTAATAAATGTTAATTTTCAACAGCCTAATATAGATTTACTTACAGAAAAACTCAAATTAGACAATCATAATAGCGAAGAAATAGAATCCTTGACTAGAACTCTTAAGAAGTTTGAAAATGTTTTTTACCTTAAGGGTGACAACCTCACTGCAGCCGTGAAATACACACATACGATTCCTACAAAGAACGATATTCCCATTTATTCTAAAGCGTACAGATATCCAGTTGCACATAATGATGAGGTAAATGAGCAGGTTTCAGAAATGCTTAAGTCTGGTATAATCAGGAAATCTAGTAGTCCGTACAATGCTCCAATTTGGGTAGTACCCAAGAAAATAGACAATTCTGGCAAACAAAAATGGCGCATAGTTGTGGACTTTAGAAAACTTAACGATGTAACCATAGAGGATAAATTTCCAATTCCCGTTATTGATGATATTCTGTCCAAATTAGGAAATGCACAATATTTTACGGTACTTGATCTCGCAAAGGGATTCCACCAGATTCGTTTATGCAAAAGAGACATACCTAAAACGGCATTTTCAACTGCGAGTGGACATTATGAGTTCACTCGCATGCCGTTCGGGCTTAAAAACGCACCAGCATCCTTTCAAAGGATGATGAATGAGGTCTTGTCCGACTACATCAACAAAATATGTGTAGTCTACCTTGACGATATACTCATTTTTTCAACCTCTCTCCAGGAGCATATCGATTCTATTAACAAAATATTGAAGAGATTGAATGAGTATAATCTAAAGGTTCAAGTCGACAAGTGCCAATTTCTCAAACGCGAAACGGAATACTTAGGTCATGTTATTTCTGAAAATGGTGTTAGTCCAAATCCCAATAAAATTGAAATTATAAAAAATCTTAAACTTCCACAAACAATTAAACAAATAAAATCATTTTTGGGAGTCACTGGGTTTTATCGTAAATTCATAAAGGACTACTCTAAAGTAGCCCTACCTATGACTAGATATCTCAAGAAAAACACAAGGCTTAATGCAAATGATAGTCAATTCATTGAGTCCTTTAACAAACTTAAAGAACTTATATGCACCTGTCCCGTTCTAGCATACCCAGATTTTTCTAAATTGTTTATCTTAACAACCGATGCAAGCAATGCAGCTTTAGGAGCAGTTCTATCACAGAACCATCACCCAGTAGCTTTTGCTTCAAGGACTCTCAATCGTCATGAAACAAATTATAGCACAGTTGAAAAAGAGCTCCTATGTATTGTATGGGCCACAAAGTATTTTCGGCCATATTTATTTGGTCGAACGTTCAAAGTCCAAACTGATCACAAACCATTAGTATGGCTGAACTCTCTCAAAGAACCCAATGCTAAACTGCAGCGCTGGAAAATTAAACTTAATGAGTTCGATTTTGAAGTTGACTACATAAAGGGTAAAGAAAATTATGTGGCCGATTTTCTCAGTCGCCTTGAAACCAATCATTTGGAGGGACATAATGCAAGTATTAAATCGGACTTAGCCACAGTTCATAGCGGCATTGAAAACATCAATGATCATATATATATAACTGAGACTCCTTTGAATATTTACAAAAATCAGTTATTTATTGAAAAAGGCAACTCGAATTCGTATAAAAATAAAATCTTGTATCAGAAAAAAAGGAGAACTATTATCTCATTAATCAGTTACAACGAGGAATACGTGCTCAAAATATTAGAGGAGTTATTGCCAATTAAGGGGACATTAGGGGTGTATTGCAAGGACGATGATATTTTTATTGGCTTTCAGAAAACGATGGTCAAATACTTCTCTAATGTGCCTTATATGAAAATATTTCGATGTACAAAATTTCTCAAAGACGTAACTTGTATAGAAGAGTTGTTAGAATTAATTAACAAAGCACATCTCAAAAAAAACCATAGAGGAATCGATGAAACCTTCTTAGACCTAAAAGATACATATTATTATCCAAATTTGAGACTTGAAGTTCATAAATATATAAATAATTGCATTTTATGTAATATGTGTAAATTTGATCGAAATCCAACCAAGCCAAACTTCATGGTTTCCGAATCTCCCAATAAACCTAACGAAACTATACACATAGACATATGGTTTTTAAATAAAAACTGCATGTTTTTGACTTGTATAGACAGATTAACCAGACACGCAACTATCCATCCCATTAATGATAGAAATTCCATTTCTATAGTGGATATCCTCAAACAAAGATTCGCAACTTTAGGTAAGCCCCTTAAGATCGTAGCTGATAATGAATTCAATACAGCATACATCAAAAACTTTCTCAGCAGCGAAAACATACTATACCATTTTACGTCTCCTAATACTCATACTGGAAACTCAATTATAGAAAGGTTTCACCTGACTCTTAATGAATATTTGAGGCTATTTAAACTAAATAAAGAAAATAAAGAAATCGACAACAGAACACTAGTCTTCAAAGCAGTTGAAATTTACAATAACACAGTGCATTCCAGTACAAAATATAGGCCTAACGATCTTCTTCATTCATGTCTCAATGAAACAGAATGGGAGGTGCTCCACCAACGACTAAAACAATCTAAAGAGAAACGTATAGACAAAATGAATGAAACTCGAACCGAGCCACCTTGCTTCCAGGATCGAGAGCTTGTAAAGAATTTGGGTTTTCACAACATTAAACATTTACCGCGCTATATAGTTAAAGACGTTAAAGAAAAAAAACAAACATATTTTAGAGACGAATTTGGACAAAAGCGCGATAGACAGATCGTAAAGAGAAAATACAAGTATCAAAATCCATTAGGAAAATTTGAATTTGATTCTAAGCTTACAGGTAGAGACTATTCAAACAGAAATAAAGGAATCAAGCAGAGGAATACCCGCGCGGCCTTAGGTCAACCACCTGTAAAAAATGTTTAAATAGTTTTTAAGTATTATTATTTCTATTATTTATTTTTTTTTATTTTTTTTTTTTTGATCAAAACAAAACTGTTTTTAAAAGTACATTTTAAGTTATTAGAAAGGCATTTTAAGTTATTGAAAAGGTATTTTAAGTTTATATATCTATATTTATATAAGAGAAGAAAAAAATATAAATGGACTACAATTGGCACATTATTCTTAGCATTAAGCTTACGGTATCGAAAACTGTTGTGATGTTCGATGAGATCGCACATTCAAAGAGGGGAGGAGTTAAATGCTTGCAACATATTCGACCGAGTGACGTAGTTACGGTACTTACAATTGCCTAGCAACATCATATCTCAGTCAACTCCCGCCATTCTTCCCACCAAAGCTAGTGCCTGCATAGCCTAAGCATTTAATAAACGTTATGTATGTAAGTACATACATCGCATTATCAAATAAAAACCAACAGACGATTGGCTGTTCATTTAAAAGCCTTTGTACATAATGTAAGCAAACAAACATAGCGGATCATTCGAAGGTCACTTTAGGGTTTAAGTTATTTTCTAAGTTAGTTGTTAAGTGACTCTCAATGTGAAAAGAACAAATAATAAAGATTAATTTTTGTGCAAACTTTCATCACGGTTTTCTTTTTTTTTAATTTTTTTATTTTCTTTGGGACCGCGACTGGCTCCCACATATAACTCAGGGTGGTGGCGGTGTTCAAATCATTTTCACTTTTGAAGTTAAGGGTAAGATGAGCCTAATTCCAAAATTTCATGCAAATCGGTTCACAGTAAAAAAATTCGGAGGTAAGGCCCTATTTTTCGCTTCATTGACTGCACTATAATGCACAAGTCACTTCGTTATAAGTTTTTCGAAAATTTTGCTACATAGTGGAAGGATAGAAATGGGGCAGTAATTGGACATGGATTTACATTTTCCTTTTTTGAACAATGGTTCAAAATGGTTCCCGAAGCTCGCAGTTTTAAGAGCTTCAGGAAAGATTCAAGAAAGCACACTTTGATTAAATAAATGACTTAAAACATCAACTATATAAAATGAAATTTGTTTTACCGGACAATTAGTTATACCATCGGAAGTACTGGAATTTTTGCTATCAAGATAAAAATTTGTTTATGGATTTCCATTGGAGAGAAAGGATTAAAAACAAAAGCTTGACTTTGAAATGTCTCGGCAACTAAGTCTGTGTATAAATCGCAAGAACAGTTATTTTGTAGGGTTAGCGGCTTTGATTGAATTGGAACAGATACAAAAAAAATGGGCACGACTGGGTCGCACGAACTTGCGATTGTGTTCTAAATACGATATCAAAATATAAAGGCCGAGTTAAAGGTTTTGGTATTATCTAGATTTTCATAATATATTTTGTGGTACAGGGTTGCCAACTACACATTAATTATGAAAATTGAATTAAATCACGCAAAATAATAAAACAATTAAATTAAATATTCCAAAGGTTTCAAGCCAAAATCTAAAGACGCCATTCTTTTTCAATCGCTAATACATATGAATGATGAAAATTTAATCAAAATCGTTGGACCAGTTTTTCCAAAAAACGGTTTTTTATTTTTCACTTTTTTTAAACTGTTTTTTAAAAGTCGAGTATGCAAAGTCTTAGATCTTGATAGAAGTTATTTTGAAAAAAAATTTAAAAAAAAATCAAAGTTATACTTTTGAAGTTATTTCTAAAAATCAAAATTTTTTAAAAAAATTTATAAAAACTTCCAAAACTAATTTTTTTTAAATATTGATATGTAGTCTTTTTTTAACAGTTTACGACTTCTTAAATCCAAAATTTCGTCAAGATCGTGTAAGCCATTAACAAGAAAGTCGGTTTTAAAAAAAACGGTACTATTGGAGGTACCGTTTTTAGCCTTTTTCCAAAAAATTTTTTTACATCATAAGAAAGACAATTAAAAATTAATCTCTCACACAAAATTTTATCGAAATCGTTGGAGCCGTTCTCGAGAAAAATAAGTATTATCATATCGGTTGTATGGCTGGTACCGTTATTTCAAGACCTAGAGACTCAATTCCAAAAACCCCTCTGTAGGCTGCTCCACAGACCATAACTGCAAATTTTGAAGAAAATCGGTCTATAAGTTCAGGCTGTAGATCCATATACAGACAGACAGACAGACAGACAGACACACAGACAGACAAACAGAATTGCAGGACCCACTTTTTTCGTATTCTCTATCATCGTAATGTCATAATTAATTGTTATCTCAAAATTTTTTTTCTGCACGATTGCAAGACTTGCCTTATAGAACCTATAATCGCAAGTAAAAATAATTAAAATATCCACAGGATGTGATACCATTTTGCCCT